>PVJX010032582.1:0-20320 GCA_004027295.1 Dolichotis patagonum
TCCCATGGCTACATCTATAAATCTACTCCATCCATAAATATTAGTGCACAGTATTCTATTACATGAATGGGCTTCAGTGTCTTTATGAAATCCCTCCTCTGATGGACTTCTAAATCTCCAGATATTTTTATTATTATCAGCAGCATTACAAAGAAAATGAATTTCATACATTTGGCCCACTTGGGTATTTAATTTGAATCATTGCTAGATCTGGAATTTAAAGATTAAAGCATGAGTACTCTTAAGTGTTGGTATCCATCACATCTTGCCTTTGAACAGAGGGAGTAGTTTGCACTTGGGATGAGAGTGTGTGCCCATTTCCCTCCTCACGACCACTGTTCTCACTGGGCATCTGTCCTTTTCTTATCTATCTATAGGTACTCATTTTTGTTTCTGAATTTGGTTTTCCATTTAGATATTTTGCAAACACAGTTTCCCATTGTCTTTTTTTATTCTGTTAAGTCTAATACACAGAAGTTGGCCCATGGAGTCCAGTTTATGTATTCTCTTCATTGTGCCAACCCTCTGGAGGTCACAGCTGATGTGAGTGATACAGACTCCTCTCACATCTTGCTACCTGTGACCTCTTTGGAGCTAAAGCTATTAAGGAATACCTTTACATTCAGTATCTTCTAATAGTTCTAGAATCTCACATTTCACACTTATTAAAGTACCTGAAATTGATTTGTTTTGAAGGAGAGCTACAGAGAGAGACATTTCCAACTTTACCTTTGTCATGTGGACGCTCAGTCATTCCAGAATCATTCATTACTCCATTCATTGTTCATCATTGTGCCCTCTCATACAGGCATGTACATGTGTGACTGTGTTTCTATTTTCCTTTCTTTTCTTTTTTTTTTTTTTTTTTTTTTTTTTTTTTTTTTTTTTTTTTTTTTTTTTTTTTTTTTTTTTTTTTTTTTTTTTTTGAGACAGTGTCTCATTGTGTCGTTCAAACTATCCTTGAGTTCACCATGTCGCTCAGGCTGCCCTCAAACACATAGTGACCCTCCTGCCTCAGCCTTCCAAGCGCTGGGATTATAGACGTGCTTCACTATGCCCAGTTTGACTCTCTTTCTGAGCTCTCCATTATTTAAAAGAAATCCCAGCACTCAGAAGACTGAGGCAAGGAAGACTGCCATTTTGAGGCTAGTCTGTTCTACATAGCAGTCCTATTTTTTTAAAACAAAAACAAACTGGGCAGGGTGGCTCAGGCTTGTAATCTCAGCGTGTGGGAGGCTGAGGCAGGATGATCACCATGAGTTTGGGGCTAGTCAGAACTACCTAGTGAGTTAAAGGCCAGCCTGAACTACATAGGAAGACTGTCTCAATAAATAATAAATAAATAAACAGTAACTCTGTGAACCATAAAATTTAATCCAGGTGTTTAAATTTTACTCTTTCTTTTCAGGTCCAAGGGAATCACAAACCCCCAGGCCCAGCTGCTCTGGTTCTTGCAGACATTCCTCTTTGGGGTGGCATCTCTTTCCATCTTGATTGCCTACAGACCAAAGCGCCAGAAACGCACTTAAAGGAGCTGGCCCTTCGAGCCCAGTTAGAGCCCTCTGGCTGCTCGCGTCTCCTTCCTGTTCTCTGACTGAGCTTGAACAGACCAGTGTTACTTAAGACAGACCTGAGAAACAGCTGTGGCTCTCCATTTCTGCAGAGTCACCTGTTAGGCGGCAGCTTCAGCCACCTTGAAGCCAGAGCTTTCCCGGGCTCTCCTGGCACCTGGGTAAAGGCACACATTAGATTTGCCTGATGGGGTACTTTGCCCCCCATCCCTCACTAGCTCCATTCCACTCTCCTTTCCCAAATGTTTTTTCTGGACCAAGTGACACTTACACAATGTATCAGTTCCACATCCCTTTATGAGACACCTCTGAGGCAGGGTTCTCATCCACTCAGACTGCAGAGAAAGCTAAGGAAAAAGGTATCTGGCATGGGGCCAGCTGCACGGAGCCCCAGGGACATGTCTGACCTGGGAGCAGATGCTACCAGGTGGAAGTAATCCATCCCTACCCATGACACCTGGGACAGAGCCCGGGGTAGTGGCAGGATCTGGTGGCCACGGCTAGATTGTTCCTGTACCTCACATGGTGTCCTGTCCCCTATCAGCACTGGGGCACCTTCTGTGTCACTCAACAAAGAAAGGACACTGATCGTCTCATTTTCCACTTCTCTGGCATTCCAGTTTTATGCCAAAATTTCCAAAGTCACTCAGTGTCCCCTCAGCTCAGCAAAAAGACACAGGTGGTTCCACTTTTCTCCGCTGCCCTGGGGGAAACGTGGATCTTTTTCCTGCTTTCCTGCTCTCTGTCATTTTCTCCTTCCTGCACCGGATTCCTTAGTGCCACACCATCCTGTTCTAGAGATCTGAGCCCATGTGTCACCCAGCTGGTTGCTGCCTCCCTCATCTGCCCACTGGGGAGGGAGGGCCACTGTTTTCTCTCCCCTACCCTGGAAGAATGAGGAATAATTCTGTCACTCCCCAGGACCCCCTGACCCTTCTCTGGGGACTCATCTTCATTTCCCTTCCATGGTACAGCGGGGCAGCAAACATTTATGAGAACCCCCAAATAGCCCTGAAAGATTATGGACCATGTATTTTTAAAGCCTGATCCTCTGTAAAGGCAGATTATGGGAAAAAATGGACTGGAATAAAATGAATTGTCTCCAATTAAATGCTTTGCTGCTTGCTGTTTTGTATTTGTCAGTTTCCATATATTGCCACACATTTGATTCTTTTTCTGAACCAGGCTCTATTATGGAGTCATTTGTACAGTTCAAGTGTCTGTCTTTCACTGATAAAATGCAGGCTAGCCTGGTGGTAGAATGTGTATTTCCTCTGTTTGTGGACCTGCCCGTGGCCTTGGAACTCCTCTCTACTTGGCGAGGCACGGGGGTGGACACCAGTGTCTTCACTGTTCCATCATGTTTTTTTTCATTGAGAATTTTATTTTTTACTTTGAGATAGAATCTGGGAAAGTTGCTAAATTGCCCAAGCTGGGCTTGTACTTTTGATCCTCCTGCCTCAGCCTCCCAGAATGCTGGGATTATAGATGTGTGCCATCACACCCCACTGGCTCCCTTTTATTAGAGAAAATGTTTAGAAACCTAGATCTAGTGTACTTCTTGCTGGCTCGGAGCATCACTGCAGTGAACAGAACTGGGAAAACTGATTCTTTAAGACTCATGAATTGGGGCCAGGGATTTAGCTCAGTGGCTTAAGCGCCTGCCTGGCAAGCACGAGGTTGTGAGTTCAATCCCCGGTACAAAAAAAAAAAAAAGACTCATGAATTGATTCCATAGTCTTATCCTAATGTCCTAATATCCTCACCTCCTTTCCTCTCCCTAACCCTCCCACCTCATTCCCATCCACCCTCTACTGGGGTGGGAGGGGTTAAAATGTATCACAGGCGGTCCTCTGGTGCCCTTAGAAAGAATTCTGCCCCTTCCCCATGGCGTAGAGCCCAGCAGGTGCAACCACCACACACGTGCTCCTGGGGGAGGACGGGACACCACCACCTGGCGCGCTTTTGTGTTCATCCTAGGCACACCTGGCTGTCAAAGGCCATCTGCGCCACTTCCCTTCCTGCTGAGGAATGATAAATCTCCTGGTCTCCCTGACAGCGGAGTGAGGCACCCAGGTTAAACTCCCTGCCCCACAGTCACAGGACCCCGCCCTTGCTGCCTCCTGTTTACATTTCAGGCTCAGACCCTTAAGAAAAACTGTCCCGGAGAGTAGCGGTGTCTAGAGGTTTGTCTCCCATTTTAAAAGGTTCACATCCACATCACAAGGGATATGAGGAAACAAAAGTCAAATTTTCTCGGGAAGGCATCCTAAGAAAAGGGGCTGGGATGTGGCTCAGTAGTAGAGCAATTGTCTAGCATGAAAACGGCCCTGGGTTGAGTCCCTGGCAGTAGAGAAAGGAGAGAGAGAGACAGGGAGAGAGAGATAGAGAGACAGAGACAGAGAGAGAGAGAGAGAACATATTTTTCCTTTGGCAACAGGGAAAGCACATCTTTTATTTACTCTTCTCTAAAAGTATCATTAACTTCTGGCATGAAATTTTGTGAATAAAAGCAAATACATGTAAGTACTCTCACTTCACCTTTTTCCTACCCGTCAGTTCTGAAAGAGACACCCCCTGGGCGGGTGGATTCCCCAGGCAACACTGCGCAGAGGCTTTTTCTCAACACACCTGGCATAGTATTGAGGGTGTTGTGCCCAAGACAATAATAAATGCCACTAAGAACCAGATTTCCAAGACTTTGTACTTCTAAACCTCCATAGAGTCCTCAGCAATTTTTTGTTTGTTTTTTGAGACAGGGTCTCTATGTAGTTCAAGAAAGTCTTTTTCTTTTCCTCTTTTCTTTTTTAATTTTAATTTATTAGTAAATGTGGCCAGTTGGTACATGTACACACACCTTCATTCCTTTTCGTCCCCCTTTCTTCCCCACTCCACCTGTCTCTTAACATCCCCGCCCCAGCCTTTTTGTACATGTTTGCAGCACATAATGTCTTGGGCTCACTGTGCAGCTTAGGCTGACCTCAAATTCACAGTGGTCATCCTGCCTCAGCCTCCCAAGTGCTGGGATTACAGGCACACACCACTACATCCAGTGCTTGCAATTTTAATGAACTAGAATTAGTCACCCTAAAATGATCAGAAATGCCTGTAATCCCAGCACTCAGGAGACTGAAGCAGGAGTATTGCTGAGAATTAGAGGCCAGCTTTGGCTACAAAGAGAGTTCAAAGCTAGCGTGAAATGCATATGAAGCCCGGTCTCAAAAAGACAAAAAACGAAATAAAATAAATCAGAAACCTAAGCTGAATTCATTCACCTTCCTAGGTTTGCTGCTATAGTACTGGGATATGAAGTCACCCGTTCACCAATCCCAACCAGGGCAAAGGTCCCAAAATCTAGGACAGACTAGATTTGCATGAATCTCGCAGGAACTCTACTTCCCAAGGAAAAATACAGCAACAACACCACTATCTGCCAAAAAGTAGAGAAATAACAAGTCACATTTCACCCGTCAGTGTTGTTTTTCCTTAAGAACAAAGGCAGGGAGAGGATTATATAGAACAAGGCTGGGCCGCCCATGTCAGCCATGTGACCAACATGAAGTAACCCTATCACCTTGGGTAAGTTTCATCCTGGCTCAGCGTCTCCTCCTTCCTGTTTTACTCCCCTTTACCCCCATTTTCTTACTGTCCCCAATTTAGCAACAGTTCCGATGCATTCGGTGTGCATACGTTCTTCCACAATTAAGCAGTTTTATGTGTATTTTTTATTGAGATGCAGAGTAGCATATTACATTTCTAACTGAAAGACCCATTCATGTTGCACCGTATCCACTGCAGCTCGACCGTGGCATCTTGGCTCTGAGGACTCTCTTGAATACAGAAGCTGATTTATCTGATTTTCATTTCATTCTTTCCTGACTTGCCAATAAGGACTGAGCTGCCCGCATTCCATGTCGCTGTCTTAGAGCTGGAGAGAAATCTGTCTGCAAGCAACTGAACTCTCCACCCTTTGTGGACGAGACGGGTAACAACAAAGCAAGCCTGGGCTGGCCCACTCACGGTAGCTCATCTTGGAAGCCTCTAAATGTCTTTATTTTGCTCAGCTGAGCTAGAATCACATTAAACTATGCAAGATATGAGATAAGACCCCAACCCAAAACATGACAGTAATCAGAATGTCAGAAAAGACAGTGGAAATCGCCATCAGCCTCATTTTACACTGTGAGAAACTAAGGAAAGTAAGGTCCAAAGTCACACAACCAGTTTGGTGGCAAATCTAGGTCCCTGGTGTCTTGCCTCTTCACAAAGCCGCCTGTCTGCTGTGTTGGCTGAGACACCCACAGTCATGCTCCCAGAAGCCTGCCTCATCTCCCAAGTATTTTGTGACTATTTTCCAAGAATGATGCATTAGGAGAGAATAATTTCTGTCATTGTTAGCTGCCTTAAACCCCTGCATCCTGTTCACTTTCCTGGCGCCTGCCCCTGAACAGTCTCCATAGCAATGCACAAATATGTCGACTGCTCAGCAGACCCAAGGGCTTTCTGGTCATTGGTTAAAGGTGCAGCAATAATACGTTGCACATGTCCTCAGAATGGGGGTATTTATAGCATTTATCAAGCTTCAACATCTGCACAATCAGAGTTTACAGGCTTGTGTTCTGGGTATTAGAGCATTTCCTAGGAAACCAATAATAAATACATTATGAAATTTCACCGTTCAAAGCGTCACTAGTATTATCCTGGCACCGTCGCGTCTCCTGCAAAGCACATTTTGACCAGAGGAGGGTTCCGTCCTTCAAGGCTGCAGAAAGTCCTGCCTCTGTGTTAAAAATAAAACAAGAGCTAAGCGGCATGCACACACTCGTAGCGTAGGGGGCGCTGTGCTCAAGGTCTGGCCCGCATTTGCCCCCTGCTCCTCAGCGCTGCTAGGAACAAGGCCTAGTGGGTTAGTAGCTTGTTTCCAGGAACTAGTGAGTGACAGAACCAAGCAGCAAACCTAAAACCCTGCCACTCCACAGTCTACGTCTGTAACGTGCTCAGGACTAACTGGTTGTAACTGACAGAGGTCACCTGCTGTGTCAAGCCCAGCTCTGGGATCCAGGTGTGATGTCATCAAACCATACCGTGAATGCTCAGGTTTTTTCAAAGGTACTTACGGTAAGAGACACATTGTCATGAATCCTCCTCAAAATGCTTTCCTTCACTTCTTTTTATTTTTTATTAAGTTTATTGGTACATTTTGAGTGCACATCATGATCTCATTCAATATAGGAAATTTGTACCTGTATATGATATAACTTGACTCTTTTTTTTCGCCATTCCTGTCCCCACCTTTCAACTCCTCTTCCTCTCCTTGTTTACAAGAACCTGGTTTTCAATTTTTCCTTCTTTTCTCATCATTTTTTTGTTTTCCCTTCCTTCCTTTCACCCTCTCTCATCTCTAGTTCCCCTTTCCATTTGAACATTATCTTCCTATTCCACATCTAGTATACATTTTGGTCCTTATTTACACTTTTGGTTTCTCACATCAGAAAAACAGTGCAGTATTTAAATGTGTATACCATTTATTGCACTTGAGTATGGTCTCAGGATACATTTCTTTAGCTAGAAATATCGAACCTTGTCCTACTTTATGGCAGAGTAGTGCTCCACTGTATAAAAAACCCACATCTTCTGTATCCATTCACCAGTTGATGAGCATTTGGGCTGTTTCCAAAATTTAGCTATTACAAACCATGCTGCTATAAACACAGGGGTGCATATATCACTGTGGTATGATGCTTTTCATTATTTTGGGAAGACACCAAGAAGGGGAATACCTGGGTCAAATGGAACCTCTAGTTTTAGGGGTTTTTTTGTGGGGGGTGTTTGTTTTGTTTTGTTTTTTGGTGCTGGGGATCAAACTCATGACCTTGTGCATGCCAGGCAGGCACTTATGCCACTGAGCTAAATCCTCAGCCCTCTAGTTTTAGTTTTTTGAGGAATCTTCACACCGATTTCCCAGTGGTTACACTAGTCTACACTTACTCTCACTTCTAACACTCAGCCCACCATTATTGTCACTTTCTGAAGCAGTTCTGGAAGTCCTATTTCAGGAGCGTCTTTAGTTATGTTACTATAGATGCCTCAACGTCCTGAATTGATTCAAAAGATTTACCTTTGACTTTGGGGAGAGCTAAAAGTTTCTAAGTCTTTTTTTTTTTTTTTTTGGTACCGGGGATCGAACTCACGACTTCGCTCTTGCAAAGCAGGCACTTAAGCCACTGAGCTAAATCTGTGGCCGAGCTAAAAGTTTCATGGTGCTAGATTTGGTGACTATTATTGACAGAAATTGCCATAAATATTTTGAACCAATTCAGGACATCAAAGGAGCCCAAAAAGACAC
The DNA here is from genome assembly GCA_004027295.1 of Dolichotis patagonum. Lineage (NCBI taxonomy): Eukaryota > Metazoa > Chordata > Mammalia > Rodentia > Caviidae > Dolichotis > Dolichotis patagonum. The sequence continues at coordinate 7,918 of PVJX010032582.1, forward strand.
TCAGAAAAAGAGTACTTCCAGAACAGCTTCAGAAATTAGTAGGAATTGAATGCAAAAAAAAAAGAAAGTAGTAGGAACAATATGATAAACATGTTTGTATTTTGAGGAAGATTAATGGTACTGTCTTTTACTATAATATTTTTTTCAAATTTAAATCTAGGTATGGTGGCACATGCCTATAATCCAAAACACTTTGGGAGGTCAAGGCAAGAGGATACCAAATACAAGCAGGTGTGGTAGGGCATGTCACCGTAGTCCTAGCACTGGAGAGGCTGAGGCAGACAGAGAGGCTGGCTCGAGTTCAAGGCCAGTTTGAACTACATAGCGAGACCTCTGTCTCAGAAAATTTAGTAAGTTAGCAAGAACTTATCTCAATTTTTTTAAAATTGTTTTTTTTTTTTTCAGTTTGTTCGTTTGTTTTGAAACAAGGCCTTGCTATATAGTGCAGGCTGGCCTCAAACTCTCAGTGATCTACCTCAGTCTTCTGAGCGCTAGCATTACAGGAGTGCACCACCACGCCCAGCCCTTGGTTTTTAAATGTATTTAAAAATTCGCTATATATTTTGATTGCCCTTGAAAATTTGTGTACATCCCTTGCCCCTGCCATGGGGATTGAAGCCTGGTCCTTCTTACGGAGCTACATTTCCAAACCCCCCCCCACACACACACACCTTTTTTTTTTAGACAGGCTCTCACTAAATAACTACATTGCTCAGCCTGGACGTTTGAAATTCTCCTGCCTCAGACTCCCAGAGTACTAGGATTAGAGGCATGTCCCACCACACCTGGTTTGAGTTTGTGCTTCTGAATTTCTCTTTTGAGTCAGCTGTGATTTGCCTGGTTCCCTCATGAAGTCAGTGAAAATCACAAACACATTTATTTTACATCTGTTTGAAAGTCATGATTTTACCTTTTTGTTTTGCTTTGTTTGGTCTTTCTATGTAATTCAGAGTGCCCCTGAACTCACTATGGAGCCCAGGCTGGCCTCAGATCCACAGTGACCCTCCTGCCTCAGCTTCCCCAGTGCTGGGATTACAGTCATGTGCCACCGTACTCAGCTACGATTTTACCTCTTAAGAAATGTATTTTAGAGAAAGCCCAGAAGTCAGCATTGGCAGCTTGATTGCCTTTAGGTCAGATGGTTTTGAAATGGAGGAGGCTGAATTGCAGGAAGCCCCATCATCACGTTGGCAGCAGCTGTGGATACAGCTAATGCTACACCCCTGTGTAGTGGTTGACGGATCATAGTCAATTTTAGAAGTTCAGAAGTTTAACTAAGTCAGTTTAGCAATTATACACCTTAGGGTGTAGAAGACCCACGTTAGGGGGGCTCATCACCTGGTTGGTATAAAAGGGAAGGAGAAAGGACAGGCGGGGCTCCACTCTTTGGAGGAGCTCCAGTCTGCACCTTTAGTTTAGATGTTGTCTCTGAGCTTCCAGTGCAGATTCTTTGGCTTCTGCCTTGGATCCTTCATTCTTCCAGCACAGACCCATCAGCCTCCTGAAACGGACTTGCACAGGATGCTGCAGTGAACTCCAGACCTTGTACTGAATCCTTCGGCCTCCAGCATGCAGTCACCCTCTGCACACTTCCTCATCCAGCTCTGTGTCTGAACATCGTAAGCCAATCTTGGAATTTCTTGTCCATTTCTATATTCTGTGTTATATCTGTTTCTCTAGTAAAACGCTGACTAACACACCCTGTCAGGGTCCACATAAATGAATTTGGAGGAACCAAAGAAGATGAATAAACAGAACTGGAGAAAGAAGAAGGAATAAGAAGAACAATGAACACTGGGTAATGCTCTTGCAGACGTTGATGAAGAAGGAAAAGACATCAACCCTCATATTCCTCAGTATATTTCTTCAGTGCCATGGTATATTGATCCATCAAAAAGACCTACCTTAAAGCATTAGAGACCACAGCCAGAAAAACAAAAGCAATCTGGAGAACAGTATAAGAGGGAAAGAGAATTCCATTCCTAAGTACCTCAAAGGAGCATGGGAAAATTTTGGGGCCATGACACACAACAAGAAAGACTGGGTGCTAACCTGGGGGCTGACGGGATTGTGGTGGTCCTCTCTCCTAGCTCTCTCCTTACTACTGTCCCCCGCCCCCACTCCCAAAATGGCTACCCCTCTGGGGCCCAACACCTACAACAGGCAGGACTAGGAGGATGCAGACTTGCTGATTCTGTGCCAGACGTGTCTTGGCGAAAACCCATATAGTCAAATAAATGACCAAAGAAAAGTACAAGAAAGAGCAAAATCTGTGGCAGGCCACTCATAGATTCGCTGATGTCCTGGGGTCTGCATGCACTTCAAGACAACCAAAGTGTGCCAAACATTTCACTGAAGAATGTCTGTCAGACCTGCCTCTTAGAGTATGGCCTGCCCATCTAGGTTCTAGATGCAGGACTGTCTTTCAAATATGACATCCCAAAATCAGATGTCAACAGAGAGTACCACAGACAGAATACAGACAGAAATTTCTAACTCTGATGGAACACGGCCAGTTGGCATGCTGGGGAAAGCTATGTCCACCAGTGACATGCTGCTTAAACTGACCGGGACCGCACCCTACAACAAAAGGAATAGGCCCCATATTTGCTCTTTCTGGGTGAAAGACGGGTGCAAGAGAGGAGAGGAGGGTATGGACAGACAGGAGATGCCTACAAACCCAGATGACCCCTTAGCTGATCAGAATATTAAACACCAGTATTATGGAATCAATGACCCTGTAGCAGATAAGCTTCTAAAGCAGGCTTCCACAATGCCTCGTCTAGACCTGCCCGAGGATAACACTATCAGCATGCTACATGTTGGTGATCTGGGTGGTACCATTACTGAGACAGAAATCATTTCTACCAGTGTGGAGAGACCCACATGATCCCGCTTGCACAGAGGCAGCAGTGCGCTTTCGTCCAGTTTGCCACAAGGCAGGCTGCAGAAGTGACTGCTGAGAGGTCCTTTAATAAGCTGCTGATCAGTGGCCCCAGACTCAGTGCGAAATGGGGACCATTCCAGGCAGCCTGGGGAAAAGAAAAAGAGAAGGATGGAACCACAGACTCCCGGATCAAGCTAGAGCCTGTTCCAGGACTGCCAGGAGCTCTTCCTCCTCCTCCTGCAGCAGAAGAGAAAACCTGGGCCAACTGCTTCAACCTGCCCCCAAAAGGTCCTCGGGCAGTGACAAACATCGCCCTGCCCCACCCCAGGTTTCGGTCCACACATGTTCCATTCCGTGAGATCACCTCTTCCTTTCATGAGGACTCCTTGACCAATTCACTGTCCTTCTCAGGACCCTCAGCTGGAAAACACAGCGGCCCCTAGCACTTTATCACCACTCTGGAGCTCTGTAGAAGGAAGAGCACTGTAAAATCACAGGATGTGAATATTGGGCGAAATACAGTTCTCCTGCTTTTGTAGTTTCCATGGTAGCTGAATGTATTCAGATGTGAGCAGCTGGAAAATGACAGCCAGGCTTCCTTCCATGTCTTCAGAGGATCCCTGGACCTCAAATAAGCCGCCATGAACACAGCTATTACTTCTACAACTCTACTGAGAAAGCTAATGTCTGTTTCCCTTAAACCTGTACAGGGACAAGCAGGTGAGTCAGTTGGCGTATCCAGCAGTTACCTTCTCAATAATATGTTAATTTTGTATCTTTTTGGTGATAGGCAAAAACAGGCCTGTGGTTAAAAACCTTTTAACCATTTTTATGAGTACTGGGTATTTTCTTTTTATCATCTAAAAAAAAATTAGTACTAATCATGTTAGAGTTTTCAGCCTGCTAAAAGAGCAAAATATAAAGTAAAAGTAGCCTTTATTCCCAAAACTTGGAGAGGAGTCTATGACCGTAGGCAGCCTAGCTTCCTCTGACCGGAAGGTGGGGTATGGGATATATATATAACCTCTGACTGGGGGTGGCACTTAGGGCAGACATTGATGATGTGCGAGGAGCTGATTGGAACTTTTTTAGCACGTGCTGGGAAAGGAAAAAGGAAGTTGTAATAGGGGAAGGAGGAAATGACCTCAAGGTAAACATCCCTTGATCCCGCCTCCCCTGATTTAGCCTCCATAATATTGTGTAACTTATTCTAAAAGGGCAAAACTCTTTCAAATCATTGTAGTGGCGTAAATGTGATTTAAGGATTTACCTCTTTTGAAGTCACATCCTCAGAAAGATGAGCAGAAACCAACACCCAGCAGGGCCCAAATATTTCCTTTCCTCTCCTTTTCCTCAAGTTCTCCAGGAATCTGATATTTTTACTTCTTTCTACTTCCAAAAAAAAAAGGTAAAAATTACTTTTTATTCCTATCAGTCAGATGGAAATACAAATTTTATGGAGCTTGTATCATTAAAGAAACCTAGTGTTTGGGATAAAATTATTTTTAAAAACTTTGCACAAAATAGTTTAAAAAACTGAAAAGAAAAGCTTTGGAGTATGTTTGCATGGAAGATTTGTGACCTACAGCTGCGACACTCATCTCATCTTCAGAATTCACCTTTGTGTGTCTTCCGAGTTTTGTAATCCTCTGCTTCTGGGCAGGGCTTTTTTTTTTTTTTTTTTTTTTTTTTTTTTTTTTTTTTGTGCCAGGGATCAAACTCATGACCTCGCACTTGCCAGGCAGGTGCTTGTGCAGCTGAGATAAACTCCCCAGCTGGGCAGGGAACTCTTTGCTGTTAGAATGTTTGGATATAACTGTAGAGGTTAGGGAACTTTGATTTGTTGTATTGTTTTTAAATACTTAAAATGGTTCAGTTTTTAAAAATAATAATAATTTTTTAAGAAGAAAGAAATACTGCTTTGAGAGACCTAGATGAGTTGGAGTCAAATTTACAGGTACTAACATAGCTCCAGATGAACACGTCCAGCCTCAGTTGATGTTTAAGCACAATGGGAAGAGAGATCGGTGCAATGGCTACAATCCAGAAGAACACATGAAAACTGTGGAAGAGTATGCCAAAGTTAGGTGGTAAAACAAACATTGAAAAGCTAGAAACTCCAGGCAGAATTAGCTTCAGGAAAATTAGTAGAACAAGCTAAATCTCCAAAACACCAGTGGGGAGAATTGGAAGCAAACTCTCAGATGAAAGAAGATCACAATAGCGAAGCTAAGGATGAAGATAAGTATGCAGATGATGTTGACATACCTGGACAGAATTTTGAGTCCCAGAGATGAATCACTGTCCAGAATCTCAGGATTCGAGAAGATACTGCAAAATGTTTGAGAAATTTGGATCCAAATTCTACCTGTTATAATCCAAAAAGTAGAGCAATGAGAGAGAATCCATACGCCAATGCAGGGAAGATTCCAGATGAAGTGAGTTACGCTGGAGATGACTTTGTTAGACGCCCAGGAGATATTATTTCAATGACTCAGACACAGTTGTTTGCATGGAAAGCCTATGACAGAGGGTCTGAAGTTCACCTACAGGCAGACCCCACAAAACCAGAGCTCCGGTGTAAGTCCTTCAAAGTCAAAAAAGAAGACTTCAAGGAACAGCAGAAAGACAGCGTCCTGGAGAGGTGGGGTGGCCAGGAGCACTTGGATGCACCTGCAGTTGGCTTGCTGTAAGTCCAGACTGAAGCCTACGTGGAGTACTAGGGACATGGCACAGCGGATAAGAGACAGGAACGGGCTGTTGCCTGCTCTGCATATGAAGTTCGACAATCACACCCGCACCCGGGGACCCTACTGGGAAGGAGGTAGAAGGGGACACCAATGCTGCCGCTCATTTTTCAAGTATTGCTATTGTACAGGAGCAGCTGGGAAGGAGCCTGTTAATTCAGAGAAACGTGTTACAGCTGATAGAGCTGGAGAAGAATCTACGAAAAAACCTCAAACCCTCCTAGAGATGCACCAAGAAAAACTAAAAGAGAAAAAGAAGAAGAGAAAGAAAAAGAAGACGCACCGAAAGAGCAGCTCAGAGAGTGATGATGAAGAAAAGAAATATGAAAAATTGAAAAAGGCATGAAATGCAGAGGAAGCCAGCCTCCTTCAAGTCAAGGGGATGGTGCAGATGGATGAGAGAAAGCAACATTATAAAAGCCTGTGTGAAACTCGGGAGCCCACTGAAGGGGAAATGGAGGCCTAGAGAATGAAATGTCAGAGCCAGAAGAGCCCATGGCCTCTCTCCTTGGACAGTAGTCACCCTGGACAGATGTAACCCATGTCCTCCTCTCACTTTGATCATTGTAGGTAGAAGAATCCTTGCTTACTCTTCTTGTGGCCTAATTTTAATAAAGCTTCAGAAGTCTCAGAGTAAATTTATTCTTCTCCGCCCTAATGAAACACAACAGAAGAAAACCAAAGAGGAAGGACGTTAAATATGGATGAAGATTGGAAATAATCTAATTTTACGTTAGCGATAGGGAAAGGTCTTGGTTGTCTACCTGTCAAAAATGTCTCCTACGGAACAGTTAAGTCTCTGTTTCCTCAGGTTTTCTAACCTTTCATCTCACAGGAAGTAGATGTGTTACTTTCTTAAAACTAGAACTTCTTTTTTAAACTGCTAGAAATCGCAGTAATAATTTAACTCTGATCGTAGTTGTTTTGTAACCATTTGTTTTAAATGGTCTGAAACAAAAAATAAATTTTTTCTAATTTGGTCTTTGGAAAGAGTATTTGTAGAAAATGTAAATAACTTCATTCTCCCATGTAAATCTGTGAAGTAACAAGTTTATTTTTATTTGATTACCAAAATTTTCAATATATTTCCTTGAATCTTAAAAAAATATATTTTAGCTAAACTAGGCATGGTGGTGCATACATGTAATCCTAGCACTGGGGAGGCTGAGGCAGGAGGATTGCCATGAGTTAGAGGCCGGCCTGGGCTATGTGGTGACTTCAAAGGCTGCCTTGTACTACAAAGCAAGATCCTGTCTCAAAAAAAAAAAATTAACTAACTACAAGCTAGGGAAGCTTTAGACTTTATAGTTCAATAACTCCTCTAATCTTGACTGACAATCTCCCGAAGACTGTAACTCAAAGATCACCGCCTGGTATTTTTGTTTTGTTTTATCTTTTGTTTTTTGAGACAGCATTTCACTGTGTAGCCCACGCTGGCCTCCAACTCGTGGCAATCTGGCAGTCTGTCTACCTCAGCCTCCCAAGGGCTGGCATGAACGCATGCACCACCACAATCAGCTCACCACCTAGTACTAACCTCCCATAGCTGTGACCCAGCCCTTCCTGCATGGGGAGGCCTGTGAGCAGGTCACTTCCATCCCCAACACCTGCACACCCTTCAGCTTAAGTGCAGATAAAATAATCCCTTTCAGCCAGAATAGGAGCAAGGCCTGGAAGACTGACCGCACACCTCCGCCATCTAATCCGAAAGGAGCAGAACACGGAGTGTTTAGAGGCTGACCATCGTCTATTGGGCTAATGAGTCTGTTGCAACAGTGGAGTTTTAATTGAATAACATAAGGTAAAGAGCCAGGAGATGAAGGCTTTTTGAAACCTTTTGCTGGATTATTACCTACATGTACTTTAAGAACCAAGCACAACCTTGTAGACAATACCCTGACCAAAAGATGAAACGACGCCAGCATCTCAGGAGCCCCTCATTTTTCTCAAAGTCACCATCCATTCCCAGCACACACACAAGGATTAATTTTGCTTGTGTTAGTAAAAATGGAATCATAGAGCATTTTGGGGGGAAGCTCCTCTCATCAATTGTCTTCTTTCTTTTTTCCTTTATTATTATTTTTTTTACAGGGTTTCTTTATGTAGTTCAGGCCAGCCTTGAACTCACTATGTAGCCCAGGCTGGCCTCAAACTCAAAGCAATCCTCCTGCCTCAGCCTCCCAAGTGCTGGAATTATAGGTGTGTGTTCCACTACACCCAGCGTTAATTGTATCTCATCCATAGTGTCACATGTAGTGACAGATCATTCATTGTTTTGTCTGGTGTCACTGGCAGGTGGTGTGGTTCCTAGTTTAGCACTGCTGTGATTGTGCAGGTGTGAACATCCCTATCTTTTCCTGTGTCCCTATCTTTCCGTGACTCCACACCTCTGTTCGGTACACAGCTGAGAGTGGAATTTTCAGGTCCTGTTTATTTCTGCATCCATCCGTGTTGATGCTTCCAGTCTGATCTGGCGTGTGGTTTGCTTTTATCCTTCCCCTCTATCTGCAACACCCCCCACACACACACACACACTTTTTTTCTTTTGCTTTTGCTTTTTGTGGTACTGGGGATTGAACCCAGGGCTTTGGACATCGGAGGTGTTCATTCTGTCACTGAGCTACACCCCTAGCATTTTTTTCCCAGTATTTTGAGAGAGAGAGAGACAAAAAGAGAGTCTCACTAAGTGGCCCAGACTGGCCTCGAACTTGCAACCCTTTTGCCTCAGGCCCCTGAGCAGCTGGGATTACAGGTATCCACTTCTGCACCAGGCTTGTGGTTCCTTTCTTTGACAGTGAGAAGCCCAGCTCCCACTCAATACAGTAAGTTTACTTATCTGCTCAGTCCTACAACACTCCTAAAATAGTAGCAGCATTGCTAACCCACATTCCCCAGCTCTGTCTGCTAAGGCGGCCCAGGAGCAATGGCGCCCGACACCGAAGAGCACATGTAGCACCCAGATCAAGCCTGTAAACCCGTTCCCTGAGAAGAGGAAGAAGGGTCCCTTGGAGAAACTACTGAGCCCAGAGTGGGGACAGTGACATTGGAAGCCACACTTGGAATGAACTGTGGTGTCAGAATAAAGGAAGTGATCAAAACCCAGATAGGAATATTGCAAATGGGACACAGGGCCAACCTGGGACCCTGTGAGTGGGACAAGTTGAGTAACAATAACGTCAGTCATGGGTTACAACCAGTGGGATAAACTAAATATCCACAAGTCCATACAGGAAGAAACAACAGAATAAATAAATACCTGGGGGAAAGGGACAGCTCTTCCTTATGAGCCTTTTGGGAGCTAGGACGGTGGCACAGAGGGCTGGGACGAAGACATAAACCTGCAGGTGCAGCGTGGTGTGTTTCAGCAGATCTGCTCTGCTGCACTGATACCTGCATGAGGTAAGAAATCGTTACAAAGAAAATGCTAAGCGGGCGCCATGGCCTCGCTCACCCCGAGACAGTTGAAAGGATCGCTCATTGTGCAGGTCACACAGCCAGCCAATACTTCATCAGTTTCCCACCAGCTTTGCTGCCGCTGTACCCCTGCCCTGTGGCTTACGGTAACTGTTGCCTACAAACTTTCTGGGCACAAAGCTGTTTCTGCTGGAACGCTGGCCCTCCTCGTGAGTCTACAGAAAGCCAGCGGGCGACTAAATTAGGTAAGAGAGACATGGCATCTCTATCTGCATACTGTGTCTGTCCTCTTTGCTGTCTTAAGCAAGGTGAGACTCTCCTCAGCTCTGTACACAGATATGTTGATCATTTAAGAATATGTGTGCCGGGGCTGGGGATTTAGCTCAGCGGCATAAGCGCCTGCCTTGCAAGCAGGCAGTCATGAGTTCGATCCCTGGTACCGATTAAAAAAAAAAAAAAAAAGAATATGTGTGCCAACTACTCTGAAGACGATGAGATTCACTAGGATAGCCACTCTGGTTTGACTATTGCCTGCTTTTGAAGTCCTATAATGTCTCCAATGTTTTGTTTTTATTGATACTGTTCTGTACTGCTATGTGCAATTATACTATGCCTGATGATATAGACAATTCTATTGAAGATAACAAGAGACATCATAGTAACTACTGTAGATCACCTTATATTGTGGTTTTAATAATGTGCTATGTCCATCCTTTGGTTTTTGAATGACCCTGTTTTGTTTCCTTTCTCATTTGGTTTTGTTATTTGAATGAATGAAAGAAAGAAAGAAAGAAAGAGAAAGAAAGAAAGAAAAGAAAAGAAAAGAAAAGAAAAGAAAAGAAAAGAAAAGAAAAGAAAAGAAAAAAGAAAAGAAAAGAAAAGAAAAGAATACGTGTGCCAGCCTGTCGAAGCTGGTACATTTTCTATTTCTCTTCTGCCCACCCTAGTGCTGGACGTCTTTTGGTCTTATCACCTTGAGACTGAAGAACAGCTGGAGACAGAGGAGAGGGCCCCCTTGGAGCCTGCTTTCTGGGCCAGATCCACGTTCTGAGTGAAACATGAATCCAGAACATGGATATCCAGGTCTGAAAACAGCAAGAAAAAGTAACCAGGTGACCCAGTTTATACCCAAAACTCCGGGGCATGCACTGTGGTGACCCTGCCCTAAACACCTTGTCGTTGACTATGCAGTTGTCACACCTCACACACCCTCATTTTGAGCACCATGACACTTCTTCCAAAGGCTATAAAAGGTAAAAAAAAAAAAAAAAATCCACAGCCTTAGGAGGCAAGGACAGAACCTCAGACCAACCTTCAATCCCACCCCAAAGCCTCATGCTTAAGCTCCCTTGGGCCGTGAGCCCTTCTCCCTGGCCCGCGGCCACCCTGTGGAGTGGACTCTCTTTTGGGTGTCTTGCTCAATTGCTTGTTCAGGGCACCAAGACCTAAGAGAAAATCCCTCCCATCTGGTAATATCAGGGCCCAGAACCACAAGGCCAGGGTATTTTGCACAAGATGATGGCAGCAGATACACAAAACCTCGACAGTGTCTAAGTTGACGGTGACTACCCAGGGGTCCAAGTCAGTCACCACAGGAAGCGTCTCTTGGAACCCTGCCTCTGGCCAATGGGAATGACCAGACGTGAGCCCCACTCCATCCCTCAGCAGAGCCAGGAAAACCTTTCCCTCTTTGTCCTGTGATCGGCAGCTTGGTCACTCTCTCCCTTCAGCCAAAGCCCAGTTTCAAAGCCCTTCCTTCCCCACCATAGAGCTTTGCCCATGCAGGAGTGTGTATGTTCGCAACATTTGTGTCATTTCTTCCACCTCTGGGTCAGACACTGCTGTTGTCTGGTATCACTTCCAGCTCATAAATGGAGAGAGAATTATGGGAATGAAAGACCGTCCTTCGGAAAACACAATGGCAATGAATTATAGCAGCCAGGAACCGGGAATGGATGCTGAAATTAGTGTGATAGTTAACAAGATATTTCCATAGGCTCAACTCTCTCCCCATATGGTCCTTATTAACTTCAAGGATGAAAAAATAATCATGTTACAGCGTAGGAATCTGGCAGGCGTCACTTTTAGCGTACCATCTTTCCATGAGACTGTGTCTAGTAGTGAGCGACAACAGCTTTGCCTGTGACTCCAGGTGTGATGCCGCGCAGGTACCACACTGCTTTCTCGGTGTGCTCTCTAAAAAGGCATAACCCAGGCTCAGGAGAAGGCACTACACTCGAGCCAAAGGACACCCCATGGAAGAACTGGCCAGTGCTCTTCCAGAGCATCAGGGTCGGGAAAGACAAAAATAACCAACTCGGACACGTAAAACTATCAAAATTATGAAACTAAGAGAAAAAAGAGACTGAGGAGCTGTTAGAGCAGAAGACCCTAAGGAGACATGGCCACCAGCTGAGCGTGGTGGAGCACACATGTAATCCCTGAACTCGGAGGCTGAGGCAGGAGGATCTCAAGTTAAGCACACTCTGGCCAACTTGGCAATTTAGTGAGACTCTATCGCTGAGCTCCAACCTCAGCCTTTGCAAGATGTTACTACTGGGGGAAGGTGGTAAAGGACATACAGGAACTCACTGTACCATTTCCGTAAGTCTAAACAAATAACCTAGAGTCTAGAAAGAAGGATTTTGAATATTCTAAATGGAAGGAAATGGTAAATGAGACAGATACGCACCTTCTGATTTGAACATTAAACTGACGCCAAAGGAGGGGACCTGCCTAAAGCAAAGGCAGCCGGGCCTGAACCCCAGCCCTCTGCCCCTCTTCCCATGGGACCCCAACTCTGAAATGCTTTAAAGAGTCTGCCAGGCAGTTCACGTGTTCCCTAGACTCCTCCAGGAACCAAAATCAGAGCTGGCAGGAAAGGACACAGCCCACACCCACAGGGGACCCCAGGCTCAGGACTTAACACGTTCTCAGGAAACTCCACGGAGGTGACCATGAGCTGCAGCAGGTACTGACCAGGGCTGAGGTCAGCCGCGCCTGGCTCCTTGCCGAGACCGAGACGGCTTCCCATGTGGATTTATCTCTCCTCAAAAGAGGCTGGCTGGGAACCTGCGCCTGCCACACCCTGGGATGTCACACAGCCCACCGCACACCGCAGGGCGGCAGCTGAGAGGAACTGAGAAACAGCGGTCACTAAAGCACACAGCACTTGACACCACGACAGGACGCCTGTGGGCACCTAGGCTGCCACAGTGCCACAGTGACGTCAGCCGCGTGCGTGTTTAACCCCTCCCTCCCTGCAGCTCGCTTCTCCCTGTGCCGAGCAGAGCTGCCGTCTTCCACCTGGAGAATTTGAAGGCTGCATATTAGAAATAGGGTAGATTTAAAAAAA
>PVJX010032583.1:0-20314 GCA_004027295.1 Dolichotis patagonum
GCTGTTTACAGTGTGTGTGTGTGTGTGTGGGGGGGGTTGTTGGCTCTTCTTGTTTCCCAGCCAGAGTGGCAGAAGGAGCTGGTATCTGGCTATTCCTCCAGGGGCCCGGGCATGGCACCAGTTTTCAGGGAAGGCTTGCTTCTTGGTGACTTCTTTTTCTCTTCCCCACAGTCCTTGAATGGCCTGTCCATGGCTTTCTTTAGGATTTTGAAGTCTTTGTTAGTAAATTCAATATCTGAGCCCTAACCTCTTCAATGGGCCACATTTTCCTTGTATGCTTTAAAATTTTTCTTGAAAGCTGGACTTTAATAGCATAATGTTGTAACTCGGAAATCAGACTCTCCCTCTTTTCCCATAGTTTGTCATTCTTGGGTATTAAAAGTTGCAACTTTGTTTAATGACTCTTGCATACTAATTTGCCAAGACTAGTTCTTGTCACTTGTGGTCACTGAAGTCTCAGTGTTCCACTAGTGTTTTAATAGAGATTTCCTTGAGTGCCAGGAGAATTTTAAATTAGTCTTTTTCTCAAGTCAGTGTTTGCTTGGTTGCTGTCAAGCTTTTACCTGTTTTCCAGAATTCTGACAAAGTTGATAGTGGCACATTCTGTATTTTTTTGCAATGTTTCTGTGGAAGGATGAGTGTTTGAAGTTGCATACTCTTTTGCTGATGTTATTCATGTCTTTACTTCTTGCCCATATATACCAAACAGTGGAACCTTCAAATCAAGATGTGTTTTCAGCTTGGATCTCCTTGGCCACAGACAAAGCTGGTGATATTTTGCTCTGTGAATAATGAAATCTCTAGTCTCCATGTTTAAGAGAATTGACTTAAAGTCTCTTTTGCTCACTCATCCCCTAGGAGGACTTGAATAAAATGCTCCCTTGTGCCTATGCATCCTAGACCACCATACCTGGTATCACAAAAATGAGTAAGATTAAGGTTATTCAACTCGGAAAGAGTGACTTGCTACTCTCTGCTTCTACTGAAGGCAAAACCAGAAAAATTAGGTGAAAACTTTACTGGCTATTTTAATAACGAGTAATTTTTACTGCCAGGCACTGTGATAATTATATTCACTATCTCATTTCTTAATCACATGAGCTCACGTGACATTGTTGCAGTTGTGCTGCTGTGTGTTTATGTGCGGCTTGATAGTGTAGAGCAGTACAGTGCTCAATCAGAACCCAGGATGTCTGGTAGAGGAAAACCAGTGGATTTGTGGAGGAGACTTTGAGGAAACACAAAGCAATAACCATGGAAGCCAAAGTGAAAATAGTTGAGAGACTGGATCAAGTAAAAAGATGGTAGACATCATTTATTCTTAAAACATGAATCACTCAACCATTAGTACAATTCTAAAGAATAAGGACAAGACTGTGGAATGTAAATGTAATTCTACCCATCTTAGACATAAAGAAACAGAAAAGTCAGAAGGGTTAAGTAATTTGCCCCAAAGTCATACAGTCTATAAGCAACAAGGTTTTATTCATGCATTTAAAAGTGCTGGGTATCTACAAAGCATGAGACACAGATCTAGGCACTGGGAAATAATAACAGAAGCAGCTAATGATCAAATATATAAAATCCAATACCAAGAAGCTGTAATTCTTTGAAGACAAATAAAGGCAAGTTATAGACTACAGTGCTGTGAGGCCAAGAGGTGAGGCAGGGGCTACTTTTCCTTTTTGTTTTTGCTTTGTTTGTTTTCTTTAGACAAGGTCTTGCTATGTAGTTTAGGTTGCCATTGGAATCACTGTGTACCCCAGGCTGGCTTTGAACTCGAGGTGATCCTCTTGCCTCAGCCTCCCAAACTGTTGAGATTACAGGCATACACCACCACATTCAGCTCAGCAGGGGCTAGTTTAGCTAGGATGGTCTGAGCATCCCTCTTGGAAAAGGCAACTTTTGACTAGAGATTGGAATTGAGTGAGGGGACACGGAATGCGAAGACCACAGTGCAGAGGTTCATTTTAGGAATAAGGTACTGGAGAAAACACTAAAAAATCACTGGCCTATTTTCCTGAAAGATGGGAGCACCGCCATTGTCTTTGTTGGCTGAGGCCTGACCTGTTTTGAGACACAGATAAGCCAGATGGCCCCTTGAAGTCCCTCCTGGCTGGAGGATTCTCTTCTGTGATCTATGACCCAGAGGCGGGAGCAGGAATTTTCTCTTTTAACTAACATTTTTCTTTTTTCACAGGCTGATCTCTTTTAGATCCAGTCTAATTTCTTACAGGCCTTGGGCTAATTTGCACAGCTGGGTTTTACATCTGGGTCATTGCCATCTGCACCAATTGCTTTGTTGGCTGCAGACAGGATGAAGCTGCAACCCCAGGGCAGGCTGTAAGCCCCAGGAGCTGCCTTTGTAAGGGTGCCTTGAGCTCCAGGATGGATTTGGCCCCCAAGCCCACTACCTGCTCCAGTCTGTTCTGTACTTCCAGTTCTTTGGCAGGGAAGCCCTGAGCCTCAAGTGGGCATGAGAGACACCAGCACCTGGGAGGTCAACAAACAATTTTGGGGATACATATACATGCCCACACTCATGTAAAATAGAAGAAAGCAAATGAACATAGATAGCAGGCAAAAGATAGTGAAAATACAGACATAGGGAGGGTTAGAATGATGGTTATGGGGCAAAATAATGAGACCCTTATAAGAAAGACAGATATGAACAGAAAGAATTAGAAAGAGAGAGGGACGAAGAGAAAGAAATCAATATTAGGAGGGAAACAGAATGCACAATGGAGAGAATGAAACCAAGATACAGAAGAAATCATACAGAAGCAGACAAAGTCCCAAAGAGCTGGACAGACCACAGGAGTGCAACAGTGAGGAAACTCAGGTGTGATGTGTTTGGGTGCATGTGTAAGTATGAGAGCTTCTTAAGCTCAGATTTATGAATTACAGTGATACAGTGGTGCCTTGGTTCACAAACTCAACTGTCTACACAATTCTGTTTGTAACCAAATTGCAAGAATGCCATACTATAATAACCATAGGAAATTGGTGTTTTTTGTAGGTCACAAATGGTTGGATGTCAGTCATTTCATATGATTCAGCCTTAATATGATTATTTAATTCCCTAGGAGTCTAACAGATGGTGGAGACATAAGAGCCTGAGTGGAAGCATGGCATTAATCAGACCTGAGTGTGGAGAAGGTGCTTATGGAAGCCAGTATGGGTTTCAACAGGTAAGAGTGGAAGCCAGGAGGCCAGGGAGAAAGAGATCAGCAGAGGAACCAGGACAGAAATGGGAACAATCTGAAGTCTCACAGGGCCAAGAGGAGTAGAAACTGGAGAGGGAGGGTGATAAAGGCATATCCAGTAAAATATCCAGAGAACTCAGAGAGCAGCTGAGTAGAGGGCATGACAGAAGGGCCGTGGAGGACAAAGCTAGGTTTCTAGCGAGGGGGTTTTGTCTCAGTTCTCTTTAGCTTTCAAGGCCACAGTTGCAACAGGAAGCCTCGCTCAGCTTTGGTTCCTTGCTCTCAGACTCCCTCCCACCAGCCCCTAAACTCCCACTATACTTGGCAGCCTTAGGGCAGAGTTTGCTTATGACTCTTTTGTGCCCTTAGTGTTTTCAGGGGCTCCCTCTGGAAGAAAGTCACTATGTAAGCAGCAGTTACAGCCAGGCCTGGGCTCTGGGTTCCTAATTGCTTTGTTTGGAATTTCATTCTCTGTGAATTTGGGCAATTTGTTTAATCTCTTTCTGAAGGCCCCACTTCCTACCTGCTTCAGAAGCTTGAGCAAGGATGCAATGGGGGGTCCCAGGTAAATAGTTGGTGAGTACTAGCTCTTCTTAGTATCAGTGGCCCTAAGATCCTTAATTGCTTGTGTTCTATATCCAATTACATTCGAATGTCCATTGTGCCCACTCCAGGACTTAGCTCATGATGGATCACAGCAAGGACTGGCCAATTGTCCAAGCCTTCATTCAATCCCCTTCTAGTCAACAAGACACGGAAGGATCTCAAGGCTTTCTGCTGGCCCCTCAGTTCAAACACAGACCATATACACTGTTCTCTGCCCATGAAAGCCCCAAGCTACCAGTGCTAATAAAAACACATTTACTGAGCACTACATCTACTAGTGTGTGAGCAGGGAAGCAGAACCACCGTGAATGACATGGAATGAGGAATTTATTATGAGGATTAGAATTCACATCTTAGGCACTGATGAAGAAGCCTATGGAAGCCAGTGGCCTTGACAGATGGCATGTGGTACTGAAATGCTGTAAGTGAACAGGGCTGGCAGTCAGGAAGAAAGCTGGATCTGAAGTGGAAAAGAGTGAGGACAAACAGGATGCCCTTCTGTCTTTCTTGGCCTCTGGCATGGGTCGGCGGCTGAGCAGCACAGGCAGCTGTTGTCCTGCACCACCAGGCTGCTCACTCTTCATCCTAGGGCTCATGGAAGCTCAGGAGCAGCAGTCAGGGAGGGAGGTGAGTGGTGGGACAGGCCCATGCTCGCAAGGGGAGCCAGTGGCTGCAAGGCCTATTGGCATCTGCTATGTCTGTTCCTTCCAGATCTTGTGCAAGTTTCTCTTATAACTTACAATCTTTGGTTACAAGTTTCTCTTGTAACCAAATTCCAACCTGGAATTATCTGGAGAAAAGTAATCTGGGATGAGGTGCTGCTGTTCTAAATGTAGCTCAGTGCTGGGTTTCACTCATAGTCTTTTCACATGTAGAAAGCAGAGAGCTCCCCACCCTCCACAGGACCTGTGACAGTAACCTCGTGAATATACAGTGTTTGTGGGAATAAGGGAAGAGGGACAGGCATTCTGGGAGGACAGGGGAACAGAAGCTGAGGAAGTAATTCCCAAGCAGGTGGATTGATGTCTCTGGACCACAGCCAAACTGAGGCCAGGTGGTTTGAGGGTTCATAATCTAGAAATTTGCCTCAATTCTCCATGTCACCTGTGTGTTCTGTCCTATGATTTCTGGTACTCTCAGGACTCTCTCTAGACACCTCCCCAACTCAAGGAGGATATGGTTTCCATTAGTGCTTCAGCTAAAAGGAAGTTCAAATCCATTTTGTTTAGAGAATTAGAGGAGAATTTCATGGAACTTTTGGGCTATCATTGTGCTGTCACCAACCCAAGGCCAGAATGATGAAAAGGAAGGCAAGAAGGCAGGGAATGAGAGGGTGTAGGTGGCAAGACCACCAGTTTTGAATTAGCCCTTGTTTGCTTTCCTTTAGACCTCATTGACAACTGACTGGAATCATGCCCTCCTTGGGGCCAAGAAAAAGAAAGAAAAAAATTAAATCCCTTTGGGAAGCCCAGTCAAAGTTTTCGTTTAGAGAAACAGAAGCATATATTAGTACCTGGCTCCTTTGATTACAAATGATTTGAGTTTCAAAACAAATCATCTGTGATTGGAAACAAATGCAACTCCTCTTGGTGGGGCTGGACTAGGTCATGCTCTGGAGCTGATATCACTGCTGCCTTGGGTGGGGCCTTGGTCCTGCTCTCCTGGAACCTGGAGGAAAGATGGCAGTGGGGAACAGAGGCAGGAAACTGAAGCTTGGCAGGAGCAGGCAACCTGACTTTTCAACCCTTGCTTCCCCACTTGCCCGCCATGTGGCCCTGAATAGAATACTAAATCTCTGGGTTTATATATTAGTCAGCTTTTCATAGCTGAGACAAAGTACCTGACAAAACACATTAAAGGAGAAATGATTTATTTTTGAATCATGGTTTCAGAGGTTTCAGTCGACGGTCAGCTGGTTCCATTGCTTTTAGGCCTGTGGTGAAGCAGGAACATCATGGTGGAAAGGTATGCAGAGGAAAGCAGTTCATATCATGGCAGCCAGGAAGCATAGAGGAAGGGAGCCAAAGAGGAAGGTGCCAGGGACCAGAGGTAGTCCCCAAAGTCACACCCTCTTCACCCACTTCCTTCAGTTAGACTCCACCTCTTAAATTTCCATTGCCTTCTAATAATATCATCAAATTATGACTTTATCAATGAACTAATTTACTGGTTAAATTAGAACCCTCATAATCCAATCACATCTCAAAACCAACCAGCCACAGAACCAAGCCCTTAGCATGTGCATTCTGTGAGACATTTCAGATCCAAACCAAAGCAATCTGAGTCTCCATTTGTAAAATGAGAATGACAATGAGAATACCTGCTTTATATAAGATTGTTGTGTAGACACAGTGGTTTCCTCCTTATTCCATGGTTTCTGTTACCCATAGCCTAAAAATACTAAGTAGAAAATTCCAAAACTAAATAACTCCTAGATTTTAAGGAGCTTTTATTACACTGTATTGTAACTGTTTTAATTTATTTTTAGTTATTGTTAATCTCTTACTGTAATTTATAAAATATAATATAGTTTATAATTATAGTTATAATTACAAAATGTAATTTGAAAGATCAATTTGTCAGAGATATGTATGTATAGGAAGAAATATATTAAATATAGGGTTCAGCACTACACATGGTTCCAAGCATTTGTAGACCATCTCGACAGGAAGGAAGAAAAGTCGAGTGAGGGGAGCAGGGAGTACCAGTGGGGTAAAATGGTAAAGGCACTATTTGGTATAATGTTAATAGGAAGACTTTTTTTCCAGTAAGGTGACCTTGGAACAGAGAAGGGAGGAAGAGGAGTATAGGTTAGGTCAAATTCTATGCAGAGTGTGCCCTGAGAGGGAAGAGCTAGTACTGAAGCATGGAGGCCAGAGTGTACTTGGTGGGATTGAGGAGGGCCAGCAGGAATACAGGGAGTGGAGGGAACATCTATGCAGAGAATGGCTAGCAGGAGGTAGGTAGGATTCAGATCATGCAGGGCCATGTGAGTTATTTGGCTCTCAATATAAATTTAGAGGGTTTTGAGCAGGTGACAGGCTCTGACTCACAACTCTGTGTGTGTGTGTGTGTGTGTGTGTGTGTGTGTGTTACTGGGGAGTGAATTCAGTGTCTTTGCACTGAGCTTTATCCCTTGTCATTTTGTTTTCTTTTGTTTTTCGAGATAGAGTCTTTCTGTGTAGTCCAGGCTCACCTTGAACTCACTATGTAGCACAGGCTGCCCTCAAAGTCATAGCAATTTTCCTGCCTCGTCTCAGCTTCTGAAGTGCTAGGATTACATATACGTGCCACCACAGCTAGCCATAGTCCTTTTAAAGTTTTTTACTTTTTATTCTGAGATAGTCTTGCTAAATTACTGAATTACCCAGGCTGGGTTCAGACTTGTGATCCTCCTTTCTCAGTTTCCCAGAGTACAGGAATTATAGGGATATACCACCATGTCCAGCTCAGACTCATTTTAATAGAAATACCATAGCTGCTGTGAGGTGACCAGATAGCATGGCAGGTAACAGTGAACACAGAGTAAGAAAGCTGTAAGGAGGCTCTTGGCATCAACTCCATGAGAGATGATAATGGTTGGGACCAAAGGGGATGTGGTAAGGTGGTTCAAAAATGGTTCCATTCTGAATTTCTTTTGGAAAGCAGGGCAAATAGGAACTACAGTTGAGGAGCAGGAATGATGAAGGGATTTGGTCTGCATTAAGAGAAAGGTAGTGAATAGAGCAACACCATTACTCAGGACAAAGCAAAACGGCGATAAAAATATCTGCCTTTAGAGATAGTAGAAGGAAACTCCCCCGACTTGCTGTACCAAATGTGGTCACCTCCTAAGAGATACCCAGATCTCTGGATCCCAATTGTTAACGGGGGGGGGATGTGGTATGTCTGATTCTAAGCCCGTGCCCCGGTAGGCAGCAGGCTGGTTACTGGTTGGCTCAGCACCCTAAGTTCCAACATGGCGTGGATCTCAGAAAACGCTCTTGCTTCTTGTTTCCCCGCCCTGAGTAATGGTGTTGCTCTATTCAATACTCTGTGTTGATGTGTTCTATAATGTTGTGTATTTCTTTGATTTTGCTGTACCTAGTAGAAGAACAACTATTGTGAAGACAACGAGATATACAATGTTGCCTATTACTCTTGTCCTGGTGACCTGCTGTGATGTTCTGTGCCAATTTCACTATACTGTCTCAATTGGCTTTATTCCATCCTGTTTTTTTGTAACTATTTGCAGCCTCACTGTGTGTTCACTTTGTATGACTTAATTTTGTAACATGAACAGCTATTTCTGGGAGGACAGTATATGGTTTGTCAACTAGTGATTTATGGGGGGGGGGTTTTGAGGTTCTGTATTGTTTCTACCCTTTTTTCTGTATTGCTTTTTTTTCTCTTTAAATAAAAATTTTTTAAAAAAGAGAAAGGTAGTGGCAACAGACTCCTATGGAAAGATTGCGTGTGTCTGGGCCTCCACATTGCGCTTTCCTAGAGACTCTGTTTAGTGTCTCACATCATCACAAAGCATCCAATAAAGCCACACCTACATAGTCTTTGAATTCCAGGTCAGCCTGTGAGGCAGTTTCAGTGACTCACAGTTATCCTTAGGAATTTGGTTCAACTGCCATGAAGTTGGAACCAATCACTGTTGCTTCATGAGTCGAGCCCCAGATGAAGCTGTTAGGAGCAATTTGGCATGAAAAAAGTCAAAAGGGCATCATCTGACACATCCACTATGCTCAATGTGGTGAGATGCTAACCTATGAGAGGCCCACAACTCTTAGGGCCCATGGTGAGAGAAAAGCAGAGCCGTCATATGCCTAAATGCCCAGGTAATGTTACTGCCCTGAGCAGGGTTGGACTGAATCTAGGTGATGGAGCTTGGCATGATAAGGTGGCCAAAGGATGCAAGGGGCCACTCCATCTACTCTACATATCCATAAAGTGGCCGTCTAGCCATTTTCCACACACTTTCAGTGATGGGGCACTCACTACCTCCCTTCTCTTCAATTTCATGCTTTCTCCCCAATTTCATGTGCTGAATTTCACAGCTCTTAAGAAAACTCCATTTTAAATTGAGCCTCCTATGTGGTCATGGTAATACAAGCCTGTAATCCCCATACTCCAGGAAATTGAGGCAGGAGCATAGCAGGTTTGAGCAACTTGGTGAGATCCTGACTCAAAATAAAAAATAAAAAGGGTAATGGATTCCTGGACTTCACAACATGATGATAGGAAATCAGCAGTGGCTACTATGTCTCTCTTTCTTTAAAGTAGCTGTTCATATCATCATGCATAATATAATCAATTCTTGTAAACTCTTTAGGAGAAGTTCTAGGCATGTATAAGCCTCTACATGTACATCTATCCTTTCTGTATTAGAGGGAAAAGCAAAACAAAACAAATTACTAGAAAAACAAGAAACAAAAAAGACAACAATAACAAAGAGCCCCAAACAATGACAATATAGCTTTCAAAACAAGGAGGTAGGAACATAATTAAGGTTATTATTTTGCGTAGTAATCTTCAAAAGAAAAGGGCTATGGATTTAGCTCAGAGTGAAGGCACTAGGTTCAATCCTTATGATTGCAAAAACCAAACAATGACAACAGAATAAAGATTTAGCTTCTCTGTGGCTTTCCTTCCTAGGATCCCACAGACACCATCTGCTCCCTGTGCTCTGGTCAGCCCTTCAGAGATCTGAGAGAAGAGGTGACCACAAAGCTCCCTGGCCTCCTCTGCTCTAGGCTCTGGGGTTCCAGCCTCCCTCCTCATGGAGCTTGAGCTTTGGTCCCTCAGTTTTCCCATGCAACACTGGTTTCCTTCTCTCCTGCTCTGTCCTAAAGATCTCTCTCAAGGAAAGTCCACAAGGACTGGCCTCCTCACACTGAGAAGCCCTTGACATCTACATTGTTTTCAAGCTCTCCTTCAAAGCAGGGCCCAGAACCCATCCCCGTGCTGGCCTGACCACATGCTGCTGCCCCCACCCATCCAAGCAAGAGTTGCACATGGAGCCCATGGACTTAGGGGACTGGGGGCTGGGGGATTCCTCACCACCTGACCTCCAAAATGGTTTTCCCAAAACACTGAATTAAGTCCATTGAGGATGGTGACTTCCCTCAAGCTGCCGCTCTTGCCTCTTCCTTCTCCTCAGACTCATACCCCTCCTATTCTACAAAATGCTCCCTGTCTCATCTCCACCTGGCTCCCTGCCCTTGCCCACAAGGGAGAGCAAGGCCCAAAGCTCTCAGTTCTGGGGGTCCTTCCTCCATACCAGGTCTTCAAAGACTTGACTGTATGCAGATAGTTTTCCACAGCTGCTTCTGGCCCATAGCCCCTTGAGGCCCGGCACCCTTTGGTTGGTTTCCTCATGGTCCAGGGCCCAATTTCCTGCCATGCCAATCAGAAGGAAATGGCACCCCCTCCCAGCCTGAAGAGTATGTCTCATTTCTCCACTTCCTGCCACACCAGGGCTGTGACAGCTGCTCTTCCAGCAGCAGTCATCTCCCCAGCAATAGATCTCCTTTTACCAAAGTCCTCTGACCAGGCACGAAGATGGTGTTAGGGTAGGAGTGGGGGTGGGCACAGGGGGAAAGCATGGGTTTGTGTTTCCTCAGAGCTGCACAGATCCAGGGGCAGGGGAGCTAGCGATGACTAGCATCAGGCCAGAAAGCAAGACAGGCCTTTATATCAGGCCCTTCTGCTTCCTGCCCTTTTGTGATATCAGAAGCTTCTCCTGACCACCCTCAAACTCAGGTGGCATGTGGTGAGCAGCTGGCCAGAGGTATCTGCAAAGTTGTGCTCTCAGCTCACCAGAGTTAGGCCTGAAAATGAATGGACCTTGGTGTGCAGCTAGCTAAGGAAACTAAAGGTGAGCCCTTAAGAGTGTTCTTACCCTTCCCTTCTGGGCAAAGCTTATGGGGCTGTGGGAACTTGAAAGCCTGGGGTGAGGACCATTCTTTGACACTTGTTCAAGACATCTTTACTGCCTCCCAATACAAGTCCCTGGCTCCCTGGAAAGCAGAGCACAATGCACAGGGGATTCTGGGACTCCAGGGCCCAGGGTGGTCACTTCTCTGCCCAGGCAAAGTCCCCAGAAAGCTGCCTGCCTTTCTCCCAACACCAGCTCTGTCATGATAATAATGAGTGATGATAAGAAGAGCCAGGTATGGCACCTCACAGCTGTAATCCCAGTTACTCAGGAAGATTGCTTGAGCCCAGAATCAGCTTTATCTCAAAATAAAAATGAAAAGTGCTGAGGCCATAACTCATTGATACAGCATCCTGAGTTCAATCACCAGGACTGCAAAAGGAAGGGAAAAAGGAGTAAGAGGAAGAGGCAGGGGGTAGAGGGAGAAGGGGAAAAGGGGAGAAGGAAAAAGAAAAAAATATTCTGTCTGATGTGTACCAATGAGGTAGGTATTATTTTTAAATCCATTTTATAGATGGTTAAACTTGGGTGCAGAAAGGAAAGTTATTTGCCACAGAAGTAGGAAGTAATAAAGGCAAGATTTCAACACAAGTCTGTATGTCCAAGAAGTGGTAATGGTTCTAGCATTTCCAGCTTCTCTGCTTTCACAGTTCTGCTCAATCCCCTTTCCACTTCTCCATCTCCTTTCCTCCTTTTCCTTCCCTGCTCTGCTCTTCATAGGTACCCCTGTCCTCGATTCTTGTCCTCTCCCCATCTCCCACCCTGCCCCCACCAAGGCTGAAGCAAGCTCAGAGCTCAGCTGCTCCAGACACATGCTTTTTGCCAGCCCAGATAAGGTTTCACCACTGGGGCCGTGAACAATTTATTTCTGAGCCTGAAACTGAAGTGGAAGAGTGGGGGAGTCCTAGAATTTAGGTCACTGAAGCAAAAGGGAATAAAACAGTATGTGTCTGTATGTGTGAGAGTGTGTGCTTATACGAATGTGAGGGATGAGCGGGAAGGACCAGACCTCCTCATATTGGCAAGCAGTGGAAGCTTATTGGCCCCTCTTCACTTCTGAGCAAAAGAACATAATCAAAGGAACAAGGATATGACAGCTCCTACCTTTTCAACCACCGCAGTCCAGTCATCATCCCCATTGCTGCTAGAAAATATTCTATAGAAAATCATCAAGGACCTCATCGCCAACACTGCTGGCACTTGTGCCCCTTCATCATCACTGGCTTTGTAACATTTCACCCAGCCAATCACCCTCCTCCCTTCGTAGTATTCTCTTCTCTTGGCTTTTCCGTTTCTGTCCTCCCTAGATGTCCCTCTTACCTCTCTGAGTCACCCTACTCAGCCTTCTTAACTGACTTTTTCATGTTCCACTCATTCCTCAAAATCTTCCCAGGCCCTACCCTGAGCCCTCTCATCTTCCCTTTCTAAGCTCTGGCTCTGGGCCAGCTCACCCAGACCCTTGGCTTCAGTGAACATCTGTCACCTCTTGAGTTGCACTCTAGGCCTGTATCAGACAGAACCCCAGGATCCACCCCTGCATGACTTCTGTGTCAGTCTGGATGGCCTATGAGCACTGAGAACTCCACAAGGCCAACCTAGATCTCAGCCAGCCCCCAAACAGTTCCTTGGCTTGTATTTTCTATGCCAGCAATGGTTACCACCAGCCACTGTCTTGTGAAACCAAAATGTGCTTGAAAACCACCCTCTCTTCCATGCCTACAGCTAATCAACCACTAAGTCCCATTTCCTACATCCTAGGTATGCCAGAAAAAGTCCATGTCTCCATATCTGCTGCCACTACTCTAGTCAAGCCCTATCATCTGTCACTTGGACCACATTAATAGCCTTCTCACTGGGCTCTCTGCTTCCAGTCTTGCCCCTCTACAATCTAGTATCCACCCGGGGCCTGCAAGATCTCATAACTTACAGATCAGATAATTCCCTTCCCCTGCTTAGCAGCTTTTAGTATCTCTCTAGTAGCCCCAAGATTAAGTCCAGGCTCTACCTGGGTGGGCCTCAGCCTACCTGCCCAGTCACACTCCTTTGACATCTCCCACCCCACCGGACCTGAGCTCTTTCCTCTTATCACATCCTGCTTGCTCATGGCCAGTCATGTTACCATCCCACACTCTATATTTCAACAATGCTAAGCTTCTTTCCAACCTTCTTTCCTTCAAAGGTAGGAAGCCAGCTCTTTTTGAATAAAGCTGGAGCCAGAATGGGATAGGGCACCAGCTGCGAGAAGTTGCCTCCAGATATGGACAAGGGTAGCCATGGTGGAGATGGTCTCAAAGACAAGGTTTCTGAAGTGTCCTTCAAGTTCTGAGCAGACCAGCCATTTCAGCTGGCATCTGACAGGGGCTCAGAACTTCACTTCCTTCATTTGCAACAGAGGCAGTAGGATGCAGGGGTTCCTCTAATTTCCCAGGGGTCAAGGTGATCTTGCCCCAACCCAGCATCCCAGTATCAGTGAGCATAAGGTTTCAGCCTGAGACTGGAGAAATACTAAGACACAAAAAGATCCTTTGTAAGTAGCTGAGGAAACAGCCCAGCCAAGCCAAGCATGCCCTCAGCCATGGAGGATCTGAAGGTGGGGCTGGGGCATGAGGGGCACATACCAAGGAAGATATGGAGAGGAGGTGGGATGAAGGAAAACAAGGCAGAGACAGAGACTGTAATGGAGATAGAGGAAAAGAGACAGATATGGGCGTCACAAAATACACAGAGAAAGACAAGGTGAAAATAAAAGAAAAAAAGAGGAGAAGTCATTGAAAGACAAGGATATACAGGGGAGAAAAAGAAGAGTGGTGGAAAGAAGAGACTGAGAAATAAGAATGGAAAACAATAGGAGTGATTCCAAAACCTGTGAACATTAAAATAAGATCTAATGTATGAAAATATCTAAGTCAATAAAAATTGCTGGAAGGATCTCAGCTCAGGTAGCCCCATCTAGTACCAGGGCCTGAGGAACTGACCCTGCCCATCAGTCCTTGGACAGCTCTGGAAGGAAGCTGGCTTATTCTTCTGGCCTGAAGCTAGAGGCTGGGTGGACAGGATGGGGCACAGGGAAAACTACCTGTGCTGGGAGAGGTGTCAAGTCACCTTGCAAGGGAAGAGAGTCTGGGGGTAAATGCACTGGAGAGACTGAGTCTCAACTCCACCCCACCCCCACCCCTTGTGAGCCAGAATGCCAGTGGCAGATGCAGAGCTGAGCTTCAGACCAGAGGCCCAAGGAAGGTGGGGGTGGAAAAGAGCTGAAGTGAAACAGGGAGCAGCACCCAGGCAGTTACTGTGCCCAGCACGTGGACATAGGGATGCTTTGGGGAATATCTTAAAAGTGTCACTATCCTGATCCCAATGCTGCATATTTGTTCCCTTTGTCCAGCAGTCTCAGCAGTAGCATGTGTCAGATGATCTGGCTTCAAACAGCAGCTCCACTACTTCCTGAACGTGTGGACCTGGGCCTCTGTTTCCTCATCTGGAGAATGTGGACAATAATCTTGAACTCAAAAAGGTTATTGGGATGATTCCATGTGATAACAGAGTGAAACCAACAGGGACTTGGCTTAGCTCCATTCTTGACACCACATGGGACAAAGCCATTGGCTGCTTCTGCCTGTGACAACCTTTGTGACTGATGACAAAGACTCAGCTGGGCCTTCTCTTCATCAGTTCCTTTAGCCATTCCTCAGAGGACATAATTCTTGTGTGTGTGCTGAGGATTGAACCCAGGCCTTGTGCATGAGAGGCAAGTATTCTACAACTGAGGTACATTGTAGCACTACTAGTCATTTAACAGAAGATATTGTGGGGAGAACACTAGGAGGTAGGCAGTGGGAGAACTTGGATAGGTAAAAGTACCAATTTTTACAGACTCCAGCCCTGAAAGAGACCATTTGGTCCCAACTATTTTCCTTTTGCTATTATTAAAACCTCCCAGAAAGCCATAGGGAAAACCTCCTAGAGCAGGCCCTCCCTGAGCAGGTGGTTTATGGGGTAGAGCATAGGAGGCCTCAATCACAGTTGTTCCTCTACCCATCAGGAAAAATCAGGGCACAGGCCAATCCCAAGAAAGTCCTCACAGAGCTGGAGCAACACTGCCTCAGGGGCAAACCTCAACTCTAGCCCGAAGAAGGCTGGGGCAGGAGGTTTCTGCAGACTGCTAGACAGGGCAGGTGGTGGTGAGGGGAGGAGGAGGAACTGAGGTGTGTGCTAAATCTGCCTGGCAACTGCCCATATAAATAACTAGGAGCAGAGAAAAGTCTCCCCTGTAGGGATGATGGTGGGGGATGAGAGAAGGCTACTCTGCAGCATTAATTTTGCAGTCCACCAGCTCCCTCAGTGAGGCCCCTTGTGCCTCACTGCCTGCTAAGGCCAGCTCCAAGTTGCAGCAGAAAGAATTCACGTTTTCCTGGGAGTTGGGGTCCTGGAGGAGGGGAGAGGAACAGCAGCTGTGTGGAGAGCTGTCCTGAAGGGGAGGAGGGAGCCAGGGAGGAGAAAGGCAGGCTGGTGCAGCCCTCCCCCCAGCAGGCACTTCAATAATCTGATTTCCATAAAGAGAACTTTCCCGGCCATAAAGATTTTATTGAAACTCCCAGCAGCCTGATAAAAGCATAATTCCACTGACCACAATCTACCTAGGAATAGCTCCAGGATATTAGGCTGAAACACAGCAAACCTATCCCTTCTAGAAGGCTGCACCCCTCCCCTTCCCCCTTTCTCCTCAGCTCCAAGGCCAGAAGCAGCCTCCATTGGGCTCAACTATAGACCATTCACACTCTTTAGGGAAAATGTTAGTCCAACCCTGACAATAAGCCCAGTTCTACAGGCCTGGGACAGAGAAAAGGGGGCCTTGGACCAGAAGCACAGCAGTGTGTAGGATTCCTTGCAGTTCCTGGGCCGGCCATGGCCTGTTTCAGACCTGCTGCTCCCAGAGCCCCTGACCGAGACTTACCTACAGCTGAAGTCCCCAGAGAGCTTGCTGGATGGACTCCTGAACATCAGAGAAAAACTGATCCTGTGGGCCCACAGTCTTGGCTCCAAAGCCTGGCTCCACTGCTTAGTGGCTATGTGACATTAAGCAAGTCACTTTTCTTCTGGTTTTCAGTTTCTATACTGGTAAAATGGAGGAAGGAATATTTATTTACAGTCTCAAGAGTAATGAGAGAGCATGAGACACCTTCTGTAAGGTGCCTAGCACAGTACTTGGCACGAAGCAGGAATTCTATACAGTTTACTCCTTACCATTCTGTACCCCAAACTCTAACAAGCCCGCCCCTCTCCTCAGGCTTAGAAGAGGCTTCCTGATAAGAGAACTCTTAAGAAAGCAGACATAGTAAGGATCCCACTTCTAGGGGTTAAATTGTTGACTTCCAGTTAAACTAACCAGCTGTGACTTTGGGTGAGTCTTTTCCCCTTTCTGAGCCACAGCCTCTCCACCTCTCCAACGAGAGCAAGCTGTCAGATGTGGTTATCTAAGTAACTTCTTGGTCCTGACTTTGCATTACTCAAAAACTGTCCAAAATTCTGATTATTCAGAACTTTTCATTTGAAAATGTGCTTGAAGTACCTACTATGTGCTGAGCACCAATCTAAACACTAGGAATAAAGCATTTGGAAAGCCAGACAGAAATTGCTGCTTTATAGAGCTCAATGAAATCAATAAAGTCAACCAATACCCAATGTGTTATGTTGGAAGGCCTGAGGAGAAAAATAAAGTAGAAGAGATAGAGATGTTGGGCAGGGGCTGGGGCTGCAAGTTTTAAGGCAGTAGCCAGGGAAGACCTCGGCAAGGAAGTACTATTTCATTCAAAATTTGAAGTGTGATTCAGTGACACACACCCATAGCCCCAGCTACTATGGAGACTGAGATAGCAGGATCACAATTTCAAGGCCAGAGTGAGCCACTTAAAGACACTTTGTCTCAAAAAATAATTTTAAGCATACCACACAGATATCTGAAACACCAATACTCTGGAAGGAGTGAACAATCTGTTGAGCTCTCACAAATTCTGGGGTGTACACATGGGTGGCTGTGTAGAAAGTCCGGGTGCTGGAGAAGAACTGAGCTTTAACAGGAATTCAGGCCATCCGCCACTAGTCATGGTCAATGCCACTGTGTTCTTTGACATCCCTGTCCATGGCAAGCCCTTAGACCACATCTCCTTCGAGCTATTTCCAAAGTTCCAAAAACAGCTGAAAACTTTCATGCTCTGAGCACTGAAGAGAAAGAATTTGGTTACAAGGGTTCTTGCTTTCACAAAATTCCTGGATTTATGTGCCAGGGTGGTGACTTCACATGCCATAATGGCACTGGTGGCAAGTCCATCTCCAGGAAGAAATTAAATTATGAGAATTTCATCCTGAAGCATATAGGTTGTTATGACTTACATCTAGATGTACCCCCAAAGCCTCATGTGGTCATAGGTAGGGCTTTTTGAAGGTGACTGGATCTAAAATATGGGATGCTGGAATTAAGAATGTGATGCTGAAATTAAGGGTGCTCCATTCTGGGTGTGAATGCTATCTGCCCAAAGGACAAGTAGCCTGGATGGGATATAAAAGATGGAAAGAAGGGTTACTTGCTGCTGCTGTTGCTGCTTCCACTGCTGCCATCACTTTTTACTTGGTGCCTTCTTCCTTCCTTGCCACACCAAGAACAGTTTCTCCTCTGTGACACCCCTCTGCCATGCCACTCTGCCTTAGAGCCAGCCAATTATGAACTGAAACCTCTACAAACTGTGAGCCGAAATAAAACTTTCCTCCTTTAGCTTTGGTTGTTGGGTATTTTGTTGTGGCAACCAAAAAAATCTAGGACATACATCTTCCATCTAGTTCATGGCAAATGTTGGACCAAATAAAAATGCTTCCTAGTTCTTTACTTGCACTACCAAGACTGAGTGGTTGGAAGGCAAACATGTAGTCTCTGGGAAGGTGAAAGAGGGCACAAACATCATGGAAGCCATGGAATGCTCTGGGTCTGAGAATGGCAAGACCAGGCAGAAGTGCATCATTGCCAAGTGTGGACAACTCATGTGTATGATGAGTGTGTATGTACGACTCATGTGTATCTTAACCATGAGAGCATTCCTTCTATAGCTCAGGAGGTCACTGCTCTGCCCCATCTGCTTGTAATATCCTGTGATCTTTGTGCTGTTACTGTAGTTCTTTGGGTTCTATATTTTCCTTACTCTCTTTCAAGTCTAACTGAATTACAGTGTTAAGTTTATGATTATGAATAAAAAAACAAGGATTTAGTTTGTGCAGGTTCCATAGACTATTATAAGGACTTCATATTTTTATTCTGAGTGAGATGAGAAGCTTGTGGGAAGGTTTTCAGCAAAGAAGGAACATAGAGTGACTTCTGTTTTAACATGATAACTCCAGCTTCTTAGTAGAGAGTAGACAGATGGTGGCAGGAGAATAAGAGGCAGAGATCAGCCAAAATGTAACTTCAAGTGACCCAGGAAAGAGGTGATGGTAGAGCTGTGAGGCTGGTATGAGGCCCCAAGAGAGGGATCAGCAGGGCAGCCAGTGGAATAGCTTTCAGGAAAGGGGACATTTTTATGGGGCTGCAGGTCAGGGCATGCACCGGTGACCTCACTGATGGGTGACCCAGAGAGGTTCTGGCTTGGGAATGGACAGAGTGAGGTTAACACGGGTGATTCTCAAAGCATTTCTGTGATCTTTTCTGTGCCTCTCCCATCCTTTGCACATGCTTATATTTCTGCATAGAATTTCTCGCCTCCTTTGTTCACAGATGTCTGCCTAGCCTACAAGAGTCACTCAAAATAAGATGTCTGGAATAGTGGAGTAAGGAAAGCTGAAAGTCTGCTCCTCCTTAAAAACAATGAGAACTCTGGCACAAATCATCAATATCAACTTTTCCAGATCTCTGGAAATTAACCAAAAGCTTACACCAATTCAAAGAATTTTACTCAAAAAAACCTACTAACTCTTGGTAAGGACAGTGAACTTTGTGGAATTCGGACCTGCCCTGTTTCTCATTGTCATGTCTCTTAGCTAGACTCCCACCCAACTAGGAGAGAAAAACCACCCCAAATAGATCTGTTATTCACACCTGGTGGAGCATGGCATTCAACATGAATCCAGCAGCTGTCCCCACAGAGCTCAGCCTGCAAAGAGCTGGTCCCACAAAAACCACAAGAGACATGCTGTGCCTGCCAGCACCCTCTGTACCCAACACTGCCCTGTCTATCACCTAGTCTTAGACCTACACAGAGACCCAAAATTTTGCACCCCCCTCAGCAATATGTCCCTCCCCTACCTAAAATATCCTATAAAAACATGCCCTCACTCCTTGCTCAAGGTCAACAATATTTTCACCCTTGGCCCAAATGTACCCAGTCAACAATGAAGTCCTCAAACATTGCTTCAACTTTGCCTGCCTCAGTGGTCTCAGTTGTGCCTCAGTTTCCCTAACATTCATCTCATTCTTCCAAGTCCCATGGGCACCTTGAAAATCAGCAGCCTAGCACCAACCAGGACTGATTCCAGGGAACTGTCACTATTTTACCTATCCATCAACTTCCTGAAAAAGCATCAGTCACAGAGCTTGCTTCTATTTGACCTGACTCAGAGGTCATTCAGAAAAAAGTATCCTATCCCCAGACAATTTATAGAAAACACCAATGCCAGTCATTTAACATCATAGCAGCAGTACCAACTGGGGCAAACAAGAGGTTATCTGATCAGAAACCTTGAAGACCTGAAAAATGAAGCATTCACATGGGGCTTTGATCTACTCTGACAAACTGTTGGAGTTCTAAAAGGCTACTTGCAGGTGCAAGGCCATGATCACACTCCAGATACATCTGAGAGGGCTCTAAATTCTCACCTTTTGCTGGCATTGAGGCTTGGTAGAATTTCCATGGGAGCACTAAGAAGGTGCCCCAACACACACACACACACACACACACACATACACACACACTCACTCACACACACTCACACAGAAACCTCATCAAAGGATGGACAGGTATTGGTTCCAGGCACTTAAGGAAATCTCTGTCCAATCATGAGCTGATCACTAAGCTAACCAGCATACTCGTCAGTAGCCACATATGACAGGGACTACATGTTATAGAATTAGTTTGGAAATGTTACCAAACAGCTAAAATAAGAAGTAATAGAAGCAAACTCTAACAAGAACTGATTTCTAGAACAGCCAAATTATATTATTTGAAATGTCTTTTCAACAAATAATTATGAGGTGCACAGAGAAATAAAGTATGGCCCATATGCAGGAAAAGAGTAATTATTGGAAACTATCCTTGAAGAAGCACAAAGGTTGGATTTACTAAAAGACTCTAACTCATTTATTATTAATATGTTCATTGAAAATCAATTAGTATATCCATCACAACAATACCTTAAAGAAGAAAAATATGACTATTATCAATAGGTACAGACGAGGAACTCTTCTGCACTGTTGGTGGGAGTGTAGACTGGTGCAGCCACTGTGGAGGTCAGTCTGGAGATTCCTCAAAAAGCTGGGTATGGAAGTCCCATTTGACCCAGCTATTCCGCTTCTAGGCATATTTCCAGAAGAACTGAA
>PVJX010032584.1:0-20314 GCA_004027295.1 Dolichotis patagonum
TGGGATGCTCCTTGGGAGGAAGAAGGGAGGGAGCTTTTTACTCATCTGAGCTGTAGGGGTTAGGGTAAAAGGGCTTGGGCTGCATCATTCCATAGTTGCTGGTTAAGGCTCATGGTGAGGTATCACGAATTTCATCACTTTGAAAACTTCAATATAAAAACTAAAAACCTAGTGGGGAGAAAGAGTTCACCTGGGGAAAATCAACTATTAAGTCAGACTAAAGCAGGATAAAACTGGCTGCCTCCTAACTCCAAACTAAGCTGCTGGGTGATCACATTTCATTTCCTTCAGACATTTTTTTAAATTATTTGTTTATGACAATTTCTTAAAGAGAATGAGGCTAATTTATGTCCTTTTAAGAAATATTGTCTGTAGACAGTGGCCTGTTGCACTGGCTCAGAGCATTCCGCTGTCTGTGGAAGTGAGGAAAACTGGTTTTCAGCCCAGGAGACCTGAGTTTCAGTTCAGCAACTGCCCAGAGCTTCTGTCTTGGGCATGAAGAGAATGGTTTTTTTGTTTTTATTTTCAGAAATTATAAAACTCTTTGTGAACTTGATTCAAGGATTAAATGAGAATTTAAATAAAGTATCATCCAAAGCATAATAAAATAGATGTATGTCTCTCAACTTTGATAATGAAATACACATACAAATAAGCAATTTTAGGGCTAGAAATTTAGCTCAGTGGCACAAGTGTTTGCTTGGCCAGTGCGAGGTTTTGAGTTCAATCCCCAGTACAAAAAAATGCTACTTAAGAACAACGATGGGACTGACCACAGCAGTAAAACAGAAATAAACTAGATTTTAAAATTCACAGAAACATAGAATATACAACTTTCCCTAACTAATCAAAGGGCAGTATTTTTCTTAGGAAAAAAGGAAATGACATTTCAATATGTCTATTAGAGAAAATTAAAATTAATCAATATATAACTAAAATAAAAATAAATTTAAAATTTATAAATATGTAATTTTCATTAATGCATGAAACAACAAAAAAGCAGTAAAGAGATATTGAGCTATGGTATTTATAAATCAGAAACCAGTGGGATCATACAAAAGTAGGCAGCTCAGACTAATGTGCCATAATATAGGCATTGGATCCATAGGTGATTGCAGAGCCCAGAGACATAACAGGTTCACTGAGCACCTGTCAGCAGCTGGTGGGACCACGGGGAAGGCACCAGTAGTGGGGGCTTTTCCATCAGCAACTGGAGCAATAGAGAAGCTAAAATAGTGGAGGAATCATAAATGGGACCCAGAAACTGTTTGAGATGCTGCCCCAAGAAGTAGAAAGTAGGAGAGATGTCCCCTTTCTTCTCCCACTTCCCTTAGTCCATTTTTAACCAGTGCCTCCCATTGGCCGAGTCTCCTGAAAGTCAAAAGGCATGCTGCCCTGAATAAATATTCCCCTGAAATTCAGAGCAAAACAGAGGATGATCAGAGAATAAAGTTAGTATCAAAGAGGGTTATGAGTCAAGGTCATGGACCTAAGGAGCTCAAGGGCAAATTATACGAAGCTTTGAGGTAAAAATTCACTACAAAATTGTACAAATTATTTAGCAGAATAAAGTAAATGAAATACTCCAAATTCATTTTATGAACTAGCATGACCTGATACCAAGCCCAGAGGTGTTTGCACAAAAAGCAAACAAATACCAAAAGAAAACTTCACTCTTCAAAATAAAGGCAAAATATAGGATGAAAAGCCAAAATCATCAGTGGATTAAATAATATACATAATTTACTTGAAGGATAATAATTCTTATTATAATGTTATTGTAACATTTAAGAAATTTTTAAAAATATTCTGCACAATGGAGTAAGCTATGATAGAGGTTAGCAGGGTTTCTCAATAAAACATAAAGATTTGGCATTGTGACAGAGTTTAATTTTGCAGAAAGGATGTGACCAAGGATATTCTGATGAATATGCTCACATTCTACACAGAAAAAATGAAACAACTCTGTGGCAGCTTCATCAGTCCTGTACTCAGAACCCATTTTAAATGTGAGGTCAGATTCCAGCGAGTTTCACTTTTCTAGGAATTCAGCATGGATTTTTTCTCCATCTGGACCTGATTTCAAACTGCTGTTATCAGAGGTTGTCTGACAACTTGACAACCTCTATTCCAGATCAGTTGCAAACCTGCAGTCCCTACTTCTTCCCACTTGAATTCATTCCAAACCTGCAGGGTCCAAGTCAGGACAGTTTGCCTTGGATGCAGGCTCTAAACTGATCCACGTCCTCTCACAAGCTCCTAACTCTGCTGCCATAATCCAACAGCTGAACCGCACACACATGCCCTCGACTTCCAGATCCACCACAGTGAGGCAGCTCACAGGCACTAACTATTTCAGCTGCTCTACCAGCCCGGAATTCAGAGCATCAGTGGAAAGTCTCTCGCAGAGGACTATGGGGGGGCACCATGCTGGGACAAGGACACTTTTTAACACTGAATCTGAGTTGGGTAATTCCTGACAAATTCCTGACACTACTGGAGAACTGAGCTCATCCTCTCATCCTCAACCAAAATTTTTGTTCAATTTCTTAAACTGTCCTGCAACCATTGGCCAAGTTGACAGGCATGCTTTATCCTCTCCACAATCCCATGGAGTACCGAGGACTGTAAAGACAACTATAGAGGAGGGCACGGAGTTTGTCTGTTGACTTCCTTGATGTTAAACCATCAACACATGTCAAGGCGGGATCATCAGTTTTGCCCAGTGTCACCACAGTAACAGTGGACATAACCAGGCATGGGTGAGGAGTCAAGGTGACACAGTCAAATTTAGTTGCAGCTGGAACTGATGTGGAGCCATAAGCAAGGGCCAGTCACACCAGATCCACACACTCCATGTGCTCTTTCAGCCTCCAGCCCTGTGTGTGCCCAACCGCAGCAGCCTCTGTGATAAGCAGCAAGTGCAGCCTCCCTCGGTCTGTGTCCTGTTTAGTCAGTTTCCCCAGGAAGGCAACATCCATTTGATGCTGGAGCCCAAAGACAGTGCCTCAGGGAACATGACTCAAGTGCAGAAAGGGCACACAGAGCTGAACGCTGAGTGCAAACTTAGTCAAAGATATTGAGTACACAGCTGAGTACAAGGTACTGTGCACAAAGCTGAGTTCAAAGGAACTGAGCACGAAGCTGAGTACAAATGTGCTGAGTACAATGCTGAGTAAAAAGGTACTGGCCCGGGCCAGGCTCAAAGCAGCACTGAGGTTTTAACAGATGTGTGTTATATTACACTTTGACTCCATTTGCTACAAAGTCTTCATATCGAGAATGCAAGGGCTGCCCACCGATCTTGGCAAGTCCCTCATTTTCTTCCTCAGGGAAATCAGCACAGCCATTTCCATACCAGAAAATTCTGCATAGCCATAGGCAGCACCTGAAAGAATCCTAGATGTGAGTTTCCTCAGCCTCTCTTTGTCCAGAGTTGAGTAACTCCTAGGCTGTGATACTGCAAAGCCATGTGGCCTTGTTCTCCAGTATTCTGGGTGGTGTTCTCTGGGGCTCCTCAACATCATCTCTGGGCTTCAGACTCTGAACTTGCTCACCATAGCTCACCCACTGCCTGGAAAGGCCCTGGGATATTCTCTGATGGAAGCTTCTTTTCTTTGTCCTCTTCTATGTTTCTCTGACCATCCTCTGGCATCTTCCCTGCCTCCTTCAAGTTTTCCCCATTTCAGCTCCTGCAGAGTCTGCTCTCTCCTGCAGGGATCCTGCAGGGCTGGAGCATGGGGCGCGATGTGGCCTGGGGCTACTTCCGATTGCTGTGCCAAACCAGTATCTTTCTTTCAATTAGCAGTGACAATCGAAAATATCTAGTAGGAGAAGAGATGTCATTCACAACTGTAACAGAAGGTATTAACTAATCCAAAAACCTATGATAGTATGTGTAAATAATGTTTTTCAATTTCAGTGAAAGGTACATAAGAAGGCTTGGTAATATTCTTTTATGAGAGGAACTAATCTTGAAAATGCATGACTTGTCTTTTTAAAACATGTAAATATAACAGATCAGAATTAAAATTCAAGAAAGTTGTTTACACTCAATAAGTAGTTCCAAAAATTCATTTAAAAATATAGCAATGCTGCAGGTTAATAAGATAATATTTTTTGAAACCCATATTGCAAATTCTGATAATAGAGGGCAAAGCAGCCACTTATGTATGTGGTAATTTAATATAGAACTGAAATAACTTTTCACCAGGAAAACGAAACTTAGTAAATTATATTCATCTCCTAAGGGAAGTTAGACCTGGTATGACATCACAAATAAAGTAAAACTGTGTTAAATATCTAAGGATACATCAAATGCAACATTAGCAAATGCATTTGGAAGGCTAGGGATTTAGATCAGCAGCATAAGCACCTGCTTGTCAAGTATGAGGTTGCAAGTTTGATCCCTGGTACCAAAAAAAAGTCAATTGCAAATGTATTTGCTTAAGTCTTATTTTTAAAACATTTTAATGATTATGATTAAGGAAACTTTTTAAAGAAGAAACACAAGATCAGGCAGTCAGAAATGAGCACGATATAACCCAAGAACCTGATGGGAAGAAAAGCAGAACTAAAGAGGTGATCTGAGGGAAAATACTTATGGAAGGATAATTTCAAAAATCCTAGATAATGCCTGCAATTTACAAGAAAAGCTAAAATAACTTTTACAAATGGCAGAGAAAATGCAAACATTTCAATCTGAATAGGCCATAACTAAATAGTAGTTTTGCTTTAGTTACATTTTTATCCTACTTTTAACTGCATGTTTGTATTACAGAAGGTGATGTTGTTTGAGGATGTTGGTCCATTGCTCCCTTGAAATATTTCACTTTCTATCTTTCTTTTTATTTCCCATCATCTGATCCCATTCATTATTTCCAAGTGTCACTCTTTAAGCTTCATCTTATTTTTCCTTTACATTAATTCATTTATTTCTTCTTTTAAATTTTATTTAAACAGAAAAAAACAAAACAAAACAGAATAAAGGGCAGCAACAATACAGAATTCCCAGGAAAAAAGGAAAGCAACAACAACAAAAAATCCTAAGAAGTTATTACTAGACAAATTACATACTGACTTCTTGGAAATAGTTGCTCAAAATACAAAGTTAAAACATGTAAAGTAGACATTCAAACAGTAAGACTGTTAGCAGTTCTGCTCCACAATCTGACAAAAACAGCAATATGGTCATCCATCTTATCAACTCAAATATACACGCAATTATATCAAAAGGGTAAAATTAAACACAACGAAAAAAGAACACAGCGGATCACAAGAAAGCAATGTAAGAGACATAAATTCCAAATCTAGACAATCAGAGATATTTACTCTCTATCATATTGACTCTTGCTTTCTTCCAAATAGTTGTCCATATTGTCACATACAGGAAATTCACATGGAACAACATAGTTTGGAACTGATCTGAAGAGAATGAGGAAGACATTTCAGGTCTTCAAGACCAGACAATAGGGAAGCCAAGAATGGCTGACATAGTGTCTCTCATTCTCCTGAAAACAGGTGTCCATACCTTCCTATGTGCTGAACTTAAACAAGACAAAGCAAGCTAAAATCACTTTGAACAAAGAGTGATATTTTTGCTGGATTTCACATCATCACATTATGGAATCAGTACTGGATATTGTAGTGTCTCTTTTTCTTCAAAGTATTTGTTCATTTCAATATGTGTTATATAGTTGATTCTTGTAAACTATTTATAAGCTCTACACATGCATGAGTCTCTAAATGTATATCTATCTTTCTGTATTAGAGGTAAAAACAAAACAAAGCAAGATAAAACAAACAATTCCTAGAAAAGCATGAGGCAAAAAAGTCACATAAAAATGCAATACTAGGTGATCTACAATGTTTACCATGATGTCTCAGCAGTACATAAAAACATTAATAAAAATGAAGCATTGCAGACATTATAAGACTTCAAAAGCAATTAATAATCAAACCAGAGTGGGTATCTTAGTGAATCTTGTTATCTTCAGTATAGTTGCCACACTCTTAGACTTGATGCTATCAATTATAACAGATTAAAACAAAATCCGTCAATACAAAGTAGCAATCTAACAAATCAGATTCAAATAAGATCAGTCTTAGTAAGACAGTATAAGTTATAAAGAGCCTCATATTAAGATGATAGGAAAATTAGGGATGATTACAATAGTATGTCCTCTTATTTTTGGAATAGCTGACCATGTCCTCAAGTCTAGCGTAAGTAGACAAACTGGAACAGAATATAATTCATTCAAACAGAGTGGTAAAAATTTCCAACATGGTGTGGATCTCAGGAAATGCTCTTTTTTCTTAATTCTCTGCACTGGTGTGGCTGTGGCTTGCCAGACCACAGTCATTTTCCAGGGTGGCATGCCAGTTGCTGGTTGGTTTGGTGCCCTAACATCCAACATGGTGTGCATCTCAGGAAATGCTCCTGCTTATTTCTCTACCCTGAGGTAGCTCTGTCTTGCCAGACCAGAGTCACTTACCAGGACAACAGGCTAGTTGCTGGTTGGCTCAGCACCCAAAGTTCCAAGATGGCGGGGATCTCAGGATATGCTCTTTCTCCTTATTTCCCCGCCCTGGTGTGGCCACGACTTGCCAGACCACAGCGACTTACCAGGGCAGTAGGCTAGTTGCTGTTTGGCTCACACCCTAAGTTCAAACATGGCGGGGATCTCAGGAAATGCTCTTGCTTCTTATTTCCCCGCCCTGGGGTGGCCACAGCTTGCCAGACCACAGTGACTTACCAGGGCAGTAGGCTAGTTGCTGGTTGGCTCAGCACCCTAAGTTTCCACATGGTGCAGACCTCAGGAAACACTCTTGCTTCTTATATCCCTCCCCTCAGGTCACTGTGGGTTCCCAGACCACAGTCACTTACCAGGGTGGCAGGCTAGATGCTGGTTGCCTCTGCACCCTAAGTTCCAACAAGGAGTGGATCTCAGGAGGCGCTCTTGTTTCTTATATCCCCACCGTTGGGTGGCTGTGGCTTGCCAGATCACAGTCTCATAAAAGGGCAGCAGGCTCATTGCTGGTTGGCTCGGCGCCCTAAGTTCCAACATGGCAAGCGTCTCAGGAAACATTCTTGATGCTTATTTCTCTGCCCTGTGGTGACCGCAGCTTCCCAGAACACAGTCACTTACCAGGGCAGCAGGCTAGTTGCCGGTTGGCGAGGTGCCCTAAGTTCCAACATGGTGTGTGTCTCAGGAAATGCTCATTCTGATTATTTCCCAGCACTGGGGTGACCACAGATTGCCAGGCTACAGTCACTTCTCAGGGCACCAGGCTAGTTGCTGGTTGGCTTGGCGCCCTAAGTTCCAACATGGCGAGGATTTCAGGAAATGCTTTTTCTTTGTGTTTCCCTGAGATGGGGTTGCCGCAGCTTGCCAGACCACAGTTGCTTACCAGGGTGGCAGGCTACTTGCTGATTGGCTCTGCACCCTAAGTTCCAACATGGTGCAGATCTCAGGAAATGCCCTTCCTTCTTATTTCCCTGCACTTGGGTTGTCACGGCTTGAAAGACCACAGTCACTTACCAAGGGGGCAGGCTAGTTGCCAAAAGGCTTGGCGCCATAAGTCCCAACATTGTGCGCATCTCAGAAAATGCTCTTTCTTCTTTTTTGCCCACACTGGGGTGGCAGCAACTTCCCAGAACATAGTCACTTATTAGAGTGGCAGGCTAGTTGCTAGTTGGCTCGGTGCTCTAATTTTGAATATGGTACATATCACAGGAAATGCTCTTTCTTACTTCCCTCCCTTGGGGTGACCACAGCATGCTAGACAATAGTCATTTTCCAGGGCGGCAGGCTAGTTGCTGATTGACTTGGCCCCCTAAGTTCCAACATGGTGTTTATCTCAGGAAACTGTCTTATTTCTTATTTCCCCACCCTGTGTGGCCGTGGTTTGCCAGACCACAGTCAGTTACCAGGGCAGCAGGCCAGTTGTTGGTTTCCTCAGTGCCCTATGTTCCAGCATGCCTGGGATCTGCAGAAATGCTCTTGCATTTTATTTCCTGGCACTGGGTGGCCACTGCTTGCCAGACCACAGTCATGTACCAGGGCAGCAAGCTAGTTGCTGGTTGGCTGGGCACCCTAATTTCGAACATCACTTGGATCACAGGAAACACTCTTGCTTCTTATATACTCTCCCTGGGTTGGCCACGGATTGCCAGAGCAAAGTCACTTACCAGGGTGACAGGCTAGTTGCTGGTTGGATTGGTGCCCTAAGGTCCACCGTGGCAGGGATCTCAGGAAACACTCTTGCTTCTTATTTGTCCGCGCTGTGGTGGCCGTGACTTGCCAGAACACAGTCATTTATCAGTGCATCATGCTAGTTGCTGATTGGCTCGGCACTCTAAGTTCCAATATTGTGCAGATCTCAGGAAAAGCTTTTGCTTATTTCCCAGCCCTGGGGTTACAACAGCTTGCCAGACCACAATCACGTACCAGAGAGGCAGGCTGGTTGCTGATTGGCTCGGCGACATAAGTGGATCTCAGGAAATCGTCTAGTGTTTTATTTCTCTGTCCTGTGGTGGCCGCAGCTTGCCAGAACACAGTCACTTACCAGGGCAGTAGGATAGTTGCTGGATGGCTAGGCGCCCTAAGTTTCATCATGGTGGGGAATCTCAGGAAATGTTCTTTGTGCTTATTTCTCTGCCCTGTTGTGGCCACAGCTTCCCAGAACACAGTCACTTATCAGGGCAGCAGGCTAGTTGCTAGTTGGCTCGGCGCTCTAATTTCGAATATGGTGCAGATCTCAGGAAATGCTCTTTTTTATATCCCAGCCCTAGGGTGACAACAGCTTAACAGAGCACAATCACGTACCAGGGAGGCCGGCTGGTTGCTGATTGGCTCTGCACCCTAAGTTCCAACATGGTGTGGGTCTCAGGAGATGCTCTTTTTCTAATATCCCCACCGTGGGGTGTCTGGGGATTGCCAGATCACAGTCACTTAACAGGGTGGCAGGCTAGTTGCTGTTTGGCTCCACACCCTAAGTTCAAACATGGTGGGGATATCAGGAAACGTTCTTGATGCTTATTTCTCTGCCCTGTGGTGGCCGCAGCTTCCCAGAACACAGTCACTTATCAGGGTGGCAGGCTAGTTGCTAGTTGACTCGGTGCTCTAATTTCAAATATGGTGCAGATGTCAGGAAACGCACTTTCTTATTTCTCTGCCCTGTGGTGACCACAACTTGACAGACAACAGTCAATTACCAGGGTGGCAGGCTAATTGCTGATTGACTCGGCACCCTAAGTTTCAACATGGTGTGTATCTCAGGTAATGTCTTGTTTCATATTTCCCCCCCTTGTGTGGCCGCGGTTTGCCAGACCACAGTCAGTTACCAGGGCAGCAGGCCAGTTGTTGTTTGCCTCGTCACCCTATGTTCCAGCATGCTGGGGATCTTTGGAAATGCCCTTGCATCTTATTTCCGGCACTGGGGTGGCCGCCACTTTCCATACCACAGTCACCTACCAAGGCAGTAAGCTGGTTGCCGGGTGGCTCGGCGCCCTAACTTCGAACATGACGCAGATCACAGGAACACTCTTGCTTCTTATATACTTTGTCTGGGGTGGCCGCAGATTGCCAGACCACAGTCACTTACCAGGGTGGCAGGCTAGTGGCTGGTTGGCACTGCACACTAAGTTCCATCATGGCGGAATCTCAGGAAATGCACTTAATTCTTATATTCCCGCCCTGGGGTGGCCACGGCTAGCCAGACCACAGTAACTTACCAGGGTGGCAGGCTAGTTGCTGGTTGGCTCTGTACCCTAAGTCCCAACATGGTGGGGATCTCAGGAAACTCTCTTGCTACTGATTTCCTTGCATTGTGGTTGTCGTAGCTTGCAGAGCACTTTCACTTACCAGGGTGACAGGTTAGTTGCTGGTTGCCTCTGCACCCTAAGTTCCATCATGGTGGGGACATCAGGAAATACTCTTGCTTATTTTCCTGACCTGGTGTGCCTGCAGCTTGCCAGACCACAGTCGCTTACCAGGGTGGCAGCCTAGTTGCTGGTTGGCTCTCCACCCTAAGTTCCAACATGGTGCGGATCTCAGGAAATGCCCTTGCTTCTTATTTCCCTGCACTTGAGCTGTCACGGCTTGACAGACCACAGTCAGTTATCAGGGCTGCAGGCTAGTTGCCGGTTGGCTTGGCACCCTAAGTTCCAACATGGTGCAGATCTCAGAAAATGCTCTTTCTTCTTTTTCTCCCCACACTGTGATGGCCATGGCTTGCCAAACCACAGTCATTTATCAGGGCATCAGGTCAGTTGATTTTTGACCTGGCGCCCTAATTTCGAACATGACTCAGATCACAGGAAACACTCTTGCTTCTTATATACACTCTCTGGGGTGGCCCAGGCTTGCCAGTCCACAGTCACTTAACCTGGTGACAGCATAGTTGCTGGTTGGCTTGGTGCCCTGAGGTCCAACATTGCGGGGATCTCAGGAAACGCACTTGCTTCTTATTTGTCCGCACTCTGCTGGCCATGACTTGCCAGAACACAGTCACTTATCAGTGTAGCATGCTAGTTGCTGGTTGGCTCAGTGCTCTAAGTTCCAATATTGTGCAGATTGCAGGAAAAGCTCTTTCTTATTTCCCAGCCCTGGGGTGACAACAGCTTGCCAGACCACAATCACGTACCAGGGAAGAAGGCTGGTTGCTGATTTGCTCTACACCCTAAGTTCACACATGGTGCGGATCTCAGGAGACACTCTTGTTTCTTATATCTCCAATGTGGGCTTGCAGCAGCTTGCCAGACCACAGTCACTTAACAGGGCGGCAGGCTAGTTGCTTGTTGGCTCAGCACCCTAAGTTCCAACATGGTGGGGATCTCAGGAAACGTTCTTTATGCTTATTTCTCTGCCCTCTGGTGGCCGCTGCTTCCCAGAACACAGTCACTTATCAAGGCAGCTGGCTAGTTGCTAGTTGACTTGGCACTCTAATTTCAAATATGGTGCAGATAACAGGAACCGCTCTTTTTTATTTCCTGACCAGGGGTGACCACAACTTGCCAGACAAGAGTGAATTACCAGGATGGCAGGCTAGTTGCTGATTGACTCGGCACCTAAGTTCCAACATGGTGTGTATCTCAGGAAACTGTATGGTTTCTTATTTCCCCACCCTTGCGTGGCCACAGTTTGCCAGACCACAGTCAGTTACCAAGGCGGAAGTCCAGTTGTTGGTTGCCTCAGCGCCCTATGTTCCAGCATGCCGGAGATCTGTGGAAACGCTCTTTCATCTTATTTCCAGGCACTGGGGTAGCCGCCACTTGCCAGACCACAGTCACTTACCAGGGCAGCAGGGTAGTTGCCTCTTGGCTCGGCGCCCTAATTTCAAACATCATGTGGATCACAGGAAACACTCTTGCTCCTTACATACTTTCCCTGGTGTGGCCATGGCTTGCCAGACCACAGCCACTTACCAGGGTAGAAGGCTAGTGGCTGGTTGGCTCTGCACACTAAGTTCCATCATAGTGGGGATGTCAGGAAACACTCTTGCTTCTTATATTCTCACCCTGGGGTGGCTGTGGCTAGCCAGACCACAGTCACTTACCAGGGTGGTAGCCTAGTTGCTGGTTGGCTCTGCACCCTAAAATCCAACATGGTGCGGACTTCAGGAAACGCTCTTGCTTCTTATTTCCACACCCTTGTGTGGTCATGGTTTGTCAGACCACAGTCAGTTACAAGGGAGCCAGGCTAGTTGCTGGTTTCCTTGGCGCCATATTTTCCAACATGCCAGGGATCTGTGGAAATGGTCTTGCTTCT
This sequence comes from Dolichotis patagonum, assembly GCA_004027295.1. Taxonomy (NCBI): domain Eukaryota; kingdom Metazoa; phylum Chordata; class Mammalia; order Rodentia; family Caviidae; genus Dolichotis; species Dolichotis patagonum. The sequence continues at coordinate 11,772 of PVJX010032584.1, forward strand.
TATTTCCAGACATTGTGCTGGCCGCCACTTGCCAGACCACAGCCACTTCCCAGGGCTGCAGGCTAGTTGCTGGCTGCCTCGGCACCCTAAGTTCCAAAATAGTGCGGAACTTAGGAGATGCTCTTGCTTCTTCTATAACAGCCGTGGGTTGGCCATTTCTTGCAAGTCACTTACAAGTGTGGCAGGCTAGTTGCTGGTTGGCTTAGTGCTTTAAGTTCCAATATGGTGCAGATCTCAGGAAAGGCTCTTTCTTATTTCCTCACCCAGGGGTGAGCACAGCTTGGCATACAACAATCACTTACCAGGGCGGCCGACGAGTTGCTGTTTGGCTCGTCTCTCTAAGTTCCAACATGGTGCAGATCTCAGGAAATGCTCTTGCTTCTTATTTCCCTGCATTGGGGTTGTCGCAGTTTGCCAGACCACAGTCACTTACCAGGGCAGCAGGCCAGTTGCCGGTTGGCTGGGCAACCTAAGTTCCAACAAGGTGCATATCTCAGGAAATGTTCATTCTTCTTATTTCCCAGCACTGGTGTGGCCGAACCGGCGAGAACACAGTCACTTACCTGGGCAGCAAGCTAGTTGTTGCTTGGCTCGGGGCCTTAGGTTCCAAAGTGGCAAGGAGCTCAGGAAATGCTCTTGCATCTTATTTCTCCACCCTGGGATGGCTGTGGCTTGCCATACCACAGTCCCTTACCAGGGCGGCTGGCCTGTTGCTGGTTGGCTCTATACCCTAAGTTCCAACATGGTGTGAAAATCAGGAAATGCTCTTGCTTCTTATTTACCTGCCCTGGAGTGGCCACGGCTTGCCAAACCACAGTCACTTACCAGGGTGTCAGGCTAGTTGCTGGTTGGGTCTGCACCCTAAATTCCAAGGTAGTGTGGATCTTAGGAAACTCTCTTGCTTTTTATATCCCTGCACTGGGTATGTCTCAACTTGCCAGACCACAGTCACTTACCTGGTCGGCAAGTTAGTTGTTGGTTGGCTCGGGGCCCTAAGTTCCAAAATGGCGTGAAACTCAGGAAATGCTCTTGTTTCTTATTTACCTGCCCTGGAGTGGCCACGGCTTGCCAAACCACAGTCACTTACCAGGGAGGCAGGGTGGTTGCTGGTTCACTGGGTGACCTAAATTCCAAGATGTTGCACATTTCAGGAAATGCTTATTGTTCTTATTTTCTTGTACTGGGGCAGCATCGACTTGCCAGAACACAGTCACTTACCTGGGCGGCAGGCTTGTTGCTGGTTGGATCATCCCCCAAAGTTCCAACATGGCACAGATCTCACGAAAAAATGTTGCTGCTTATTTCCCCACCTTGGAATGGCCATGGCTTGCCAGACCATGGTCAGTTACGAGGGCGGCAGGCTAGTTCCTGCTTGGATCTGGGCCCTAATTTCCAACATGGCACAGATCTCAGGAAATGCTCTTGCTTATTATTTCCCCGCGCTTGGGTGGCCTCGGCTTGCAAGACCACAATCACGAAACAGGGGCGCACACTAGTTTCTGCTTGGAGCAGGAACCTACGTTCCAACATGGCACAGATCTCAGGAAACACTGTTGCTTCTTATTTCCGCCCTTTGTTGGCCACAACTTGCCAGAACATGGTCAGTTACCATGTTGGTAGGGTAGTTGCTGGTTGGCTCAGCGCCCTAAGTTCCAACATGCTGGGGATCTCAGGAAATAGACTTGCCTCTTATATATCTGCCCTGGGGTGGCCCTAGGCCACCCGAAAGTCACATACAAGTGTGGAAGGCTAGTTGCTGTTTGGCTCCACATCCAAATTTCCAACATTGCGCGGATCTCAGGAATCTCTCTTGCTAATTATTTCCCCGCCGTGGGGTGGCTGTGGCTTGCCAGACCAAGGTCACTTACTGGGGCGGCAAGTTAGTTGCTGTTTGGCTCAGCACCATAATTTCCAACATGATGCTAATCTCAGGAAATGCTCTTGCTTCTTATTTTCCTCCCCAGGAATGGCCACCTATTGCAAGACAACAGTCACTTAACAGGGCAGCAGGCTAGCTGCTAGCTGGCTCAGTGCTCTAAGTTCCAGCAAGGCACGGATCTCAGGAACTCTCTTGCTTCTTATTTCCCCACTCTGGTGTGGCTGAGGCTTGACAGAACTTGGTCACTTACTGGGGTGGCAGGCTAGTTGCTGGTTGGGTCTGTGCCCAAAGATCCAAAATGGCTTGGATCTCAGGAAACGCTGTTGCTTCTTGTTTCCCCGCCTTGGTTTGGGAGAGGTGTGCCAGACCATGATCACTTACCAGCGCGGCAAGCTATTTGATGGTTGCCACAGCATCCTAAGTTCCAATGTGGCATGGATGTCAGGAATCGCTTTTTCTTCTTAAGTCTCTGCGCTGGGGTAGCCATGGCTGGCCAGACCACAACCATGTACCAGGGGGGCAGGTCAGTTGCTGGTTGTATCGGTGACCTAAATTCCAACATTGTGCAGATCTCACGAATTGTTCTTGCTTCTTATTTTCCAGCCCTGAGGTGGCCACGGCTTGTCACAACAGTCACTTACCAGGGCGGCAGGCAAGTTGCTGGTTGGCTTGATGCCCTAATTTCAAATATGGTGCAGATCTAAGGAAATGATCTTGCTTCTAATTTCCCCACCCTGGAGTAGCTGCAGATTCACTGAACTCTGTCACTTACCAGGGCGTCAGGCTAGTTGCTGGTTGGCTCAGCCCCCTGAATTTCAATTGGCGTGGATCTCAGGAAATTCTGTTGCTTCTTATTTCCAAGCCCTGGGATGGCTGAAACTTACCAGACCACGGTCACTTTTCAGGGCAACAGGCTAGTTGCTGCTCGCTTTGGAGCCCTAAGTTCCAACATGGCACGGTCCTCACGAAACACTCTTACTTCTTATTTCCCCACCTGGGCTGGCTGCAGCTTGCCAGAACATGGTCACTGACCGGAGCCGCAGGTTAGTTGCTGGTTGGCTCAGCACCCTAATTTCCAACATGGCCCGCATCTCAGGAAACACTCTTGCTTATTTTTTCCCACCCTGGGGTTGCCGTGGCTTGCCAGACCATGGTCACTTAGCAGGGTGGCAGGCTAGTTGCTGGTTGGCTCAGTGCCCTAAGGGCCAACATGGCATGAATCTCAGGAAAGTTTCTTGCTTCTTATTCCCCCCCCCCCGGTTCGGGAGAGGTTTGCCATAACATGGTCACTTACCACTGAGTCATGCTAGTTGCTGGTTGGCTCAGTGTCCTAAGATCCAACATGGCACAGATCTAAAGAAATAATATTGCTTCTTATTTCACAGCCCTGGTTTGGGAGAGATTTGCCAGACCATGGCCACTTACCAGGGTGGCAAGCTAGTTACTGGTTGGCTCAGTGTCCTAATTTCCTATGTGGCGCGGATCTCAGGAATCGATTTTTATTTTTATGTCCCCGCTGTGTGGTGGCCGTGGCTTGCTAGACCACGGTGATTTACCAGGGCGCTAGGCTCCTTGCTGGTTGGCTCAGTGCCCTAATTTACAACATGGCATGGATCTCAGGAAACGCTCTTGCCTCCTACTTTCCTGCTGTGGGGTTTCCGCGGCTTGCCAACTCATGGTACTTACCAGGGCAGTAGGCTAGTCGCTGGTTGGATAAGTGCCCAAAGATCCAAAATGGCATGGATCTCAGGAAACGCTCTTGCTTTTATTTCCCCACCCTGGCATGTCAGTGGCTTGCCAGATGATGGTCACCTATGTGGGTGGCACGATGGTTGCTGGTTGGCTCTGCACCCAAAGTTCCAAAAGGATGCTGATCTGAAGAAATGCTCTTACTTCTTGTTTCCCCACACTGTAGTGGCCGCGGCTTGCCAGACCATGGTCACTTTCCAGGGTGGCAGGCTGCTGCTGTTTTGCTTGGCACCATAAGTTTCAACATGTCGTGAATCTCAGGAAATGATCTTGCTTCTTATTTCCTCGCCCTGGTTTGGGAGAGGTTTTCCAGACCATGGTCACTTAGCAGGGCTGCAGGCTAGTGGCTGGTTGGCTCAGTGCGCAAAGTTCAAAAATGACATTGGTCTGAGAAAACGCTCTTGCTTTTTATTTCTCCGCAATGGAGTGGCTGCAGCTTGCCAGATCACGGTCACTTACCAGGGCATCAGGCTATTTGATGGATGGCTCGACGCCCTAGGTTCCAACATGGTGTGGATCTCAGGAAATGCTCTTGACTCTTATTTCCCTGCCCTGAGGTGGCCCTGGCTTTCCAGACCACAGACACTTACCAGTGTGGCAGGATAGTTGCTGGTTGGCTCGGCGCCTAAAGTTCCAACATGGCTCGGATCTCTGGAAACATTCTTGCTACTTATTTTGCCGCTATGGTGTGGGCGTGGCTTGCCAGACCACGATCACTTACTGGTGGGCAGACTAGTGGTTGGTTGGCTCTGGCCCTAAGTTCCAACATGGTGCAGATCTCAGGAAATGTGGTTGCTTCTCATTTCCCTGCCATGGGGTGGCCGTAGCTTGTCAGAACATGATCACTTACCAGGGTAACAGGCTAGTTGTTGTTTGACTCGAAGCCCTAATTTCAAAAATGGCATGGACCTCAGGAAATGGTCTTGCTTCTTATTTTCCCACCCTGGGGTGGCTGTGGCTTTACAGACCACTGTCACTTACCAGGGTGGAAGGCTAGTTGCTGGTTGGTTCAGCCCCATAAATTTCAACATATCGTGGATCTCATGATATGCTGTTGCTTCTTATTTCCCCACCCTGGGATGGCCGTGGCTTTCCAACCACAGTCACTTACAATGGAGACAGGCTTTTTGCTGTTTGGCTCAGTGCCCCAATTTCCAACATGGCACGGATCTCAGGAAATGCTCTTCCTTCTCTTTTCCCGTCTTGGGGTTGCCATGGCTTGCCAGATCATGGTCACTTACTGGGGAGGCAGGTTAGTTGCTGTTTGGCTCAGTGCCATAATTTCCAACATGGTACTCATCTCAGGAAATGTTCTTGCTTCTTATTTCCCTGTGCTGGGGTGGCTGCAGCTTGCCAGAACATGATCACTTACCAGGGTGTCAGGCTTGCTCCTGGTTGGCTCAATGCCCTAAGTTCCAACATGGCATGGATCTCATGAAACCATCTTGCTCCTTATTTCCCTGCCCTGACACGGCCGCAGCTTGCCAGACCATGGTCACTTACCATGCGCCAGGCTAGTTGTGGGTTGGCTGGGTGCACTAAGCTCCAGCATGCCATGGATCTCAGGAAAGGCTCTTGCTCCATATTTCCCCGCCCTGGCGTGGCCTCAACTTGCCAGACGACAGTGACTTACCAGAGCAGTTGCTGGTTGGCTGGGCACCCTAATTTCCAACATGGCTTGGTTCTCACAAAACACTCTTGCTTCTTATTTCCCCTCCTTGGGGTTGCCACGGCTTGCCAAACCACAGTCTCTTACTGGGGCGGCAGGTGGGTTGCTGGTTGGATCGGCGCCATAATTGCCAACATGTCGTGGAACTCAGAAAATGCTCTTGCTTCTTATTTCCCCGCCCTGGGGTGGCCGTGGCTTGCCAGACCACGGTCACCTACCAGTGTGGCAGGCCAGTTGCTAGTTGGCTCAGTGCCCTATGTTACATCATGGCGCAGATCTCAGGAAACACTCTTGCCTCCTATTTTCCCGCCCTGGGGAGCCCTTGGCTTGCCAGAACATGGTCACTTACCAGGGCAGTCGGCTAGTTGCTGGTTGGATCAGCACCCAAAGATCCCAAATGACATGAATGTCAGGAAATGCTCTTGCTTTTATTTCCCAGCCCTGGTGTGTCCGCTGCTTGCCAGATGATGGTCACTTACCTGGGCGGCATGCTAGTTACTGGTTGGCTCAGCACCCAAACTTCCAAAATGACAATGATCTCAGAAAATGCTATTGCTTCTTATTTCCCTTTCCTTGTGTGGCTGCTGCTTGCCAGGCCACGGTCACTTACAGGGCAGCAGGCTAGTTGCTGGATGGTTCAGCCCCCTATATTTCAACATATCACAGTTCTCAGGAAATGCTGTTGCTTCTTATTTCCCTGCACCGGGATGGCTGCAGATTTCCAACCACAGTCACTTACAAGAGCAACAGGCTAGTTGCTGGTTGGCTCGGAGCCCCAATTTCCAACATGGCATGGATCTCAGGAAACACCCTTCCTTCTCTTTTTCCGCCTTGGGGTTGCCATGGCTTACCAGAACACAGTCACTTACCGGGATGGCAGGTTAGTTGCTGTTTGGCCCCGTGCCATAATTTCCAACATAGCGCTGATCTCAGGAAGCACTCTTGCTTCTAATTTTCCTCTCCTGGAATGTCCGCTGCTTGCCAGACCACGGTCACTTACCAAGTGGCAGGCTAGTTGCGGGTTGGCTGGGTGCACTAAGTTCCAACATGGCGTGGATCTCAGGAAATGCTCTTGCTCCATATTTCCCCACCCTGGTGTGGCCGTGACTTGCCAGACTACAGTCAATTAACAGGCAGTTGCTGGTTGGCTGGGCTCCCTAAGTTCCAACATGGTGCGGTTCTCACAAGACACTCTTGCTTCTTATATACTCTCCCTGGGGTGTCCACGGCTTGCCAGAACACAGTCACTTACCAGGGCAGAAGGCTAGTGGCTGTTTGGCTCTGCACACTAAGTTCCATCATGGTGGAATCTAAGGAAAAGCACTTGCTTCTTATATTCCCGCCCTGGGGTGGCTGCGGCTAGCCAGACCACAGTCACTTACCGGGGTGGCAGGTTAGTTGCTGGCTGGCTCTGCATCCTAAGTTCCAACATGGTGTGGCTCTCAGGAAACATTCTTGCTTCTTATTTCCGTGCACTGGGGTTGGCGAGGCTTGCAGACCACAGTCACATATCAGGGCACCAGGCTAGTTGCTGGTTGGCTTGGCGCCCTAAGTTCCGACATGGTGAGGATCTCAGAAAACGCTCTTTCTTCTTTTTGCCCCACACTGGGGTGGCCGTGACTTGCCAAACAACATTTACCAGGGCATCAGGCAAGTAGCTCGTTGGCTCGGTGCCCTAATTTTGAATATGACGCGGATCACAGGAAACACTCTTGCTTCATATATACTCTCCCTGGGGTGGCCCGGGTGGCCAGACCACAGTCACTTACCAGGGCGACAGGCTAGTTGCTCATTAGCTTGGTGCCCTAAGGTCCAATGTGGTGGTAATCTCAGTAAACACTCTTACTATTTATTTGTCCACGCTGTGGTGGCCATGACTTGCCAGAACACAGTTACTTATCAGTGCTGCATGCTAGTTGCTGGTTGGCTCAGTGCTCTAAGTTTCAATATTGTGCAGATCTCAGGAAAAGATCTTTCTTATTTCCCAGCCTTGGGGTTACAACAACTTGCCAGAACACAATCACATACCAGAGAGGCAGGCTGGTTGTTGATTGGCTCTGCACTCTATATTCCAACATGGTTTGGATCTCAGGAGATGCTCTTGTTTCTTATATCCCGGCCGTGGGGTGGGGGCAGCTTGCGAGACCATAGTCACTTACCATTGTGGCAGGCTAGCTGCTGGTTGGCTCTGCAACCTAAGTTAAAATATGGTGCAGCTCTCAGGAGATGCTCATGTTTCTTATATCCCTGCCTTGCAGTGGCCGTGGCTTGCAAGACCACAGTCACTTAACAGGCAGCAGGTTAGTTGCTGGTTGGCACGGCGCCCTAAGTTCCAACATGGCGAGGATCTCAGGAAAAGTTCTTGATGATTATTTCTCTACCCTGTGGTGGCCGCAGCTTCACAGAACACAGTCACTTATCAGGGTGGCAGGCTAGTTGCTAGTTGACTTGATGCTCTAATTTCGAATATGGTGCAGATCTCAGGAAATGCTCTTTCTTATTTCCCTGCCCAGGGGTGACCAAAACTTGCCAGACAGCAGTAAAGTACCAGGGCGGCAGGCTAGTTGCTGATTGACTCTTCCCCCTAAGTTCCAACATGGTGCGTATCTCAGGAAACTGTCTTGATTTTATTTCCCCACCCTTGCATGGCCACGGTTTGCCAGACCACAGTCAGTTACCAGGGTGGCAAGCCAGTTGTTGGTTGCCTCAGTGCTGTATGTTCCAGCATGCTGGGGATTTGTGCAAATGCTCTTGTATCTTATTTCCCGGCACTGGGGTGGCTGCCACTTGCCAGACCACAGTCACTTACCAGGGCACCAGGCTAGTGGCCAGTTGGCTCAGCGCCCTAATTTCAAACATGACGCGGATCACAGGAAATACTCTTCCTTCTTATATACTCTCCCTGGGGTGTCCATGGCTTGCCAGACCACAGTCACTTACCAGGGCGGAAGCCTAGTGGCTGGTTGCCTCTGCACCCTATATTCCAACATGGTGCGAATCTCAGGAGATGCTCTTGTTTCTTATATCCCCACGGTCGGGTGGCCACAGCTTGCCAGACCACAGTCACTTAACAGGGTGGCAGGCTAGTTGCTGGTTGGCTCGGCGCCTTAATTTCCAACATGGTGGGGATATCAGGAAACATTCTTGATGCTTATTTCTCTGCCCTGTGGTTGCCACAGCTTCCCAGACCACAGTTACTTATCAGGGTGGCAGGCTAGTTGCTAGTTGACTCAGCGCTCTAATATT
>PVJX010032585.1:5312-20401 GCA_004027295.1 Dolichotis patagonum
TGAAGAAATGAGACTTGAGTCATGTGCTCTACTTCAGTGTATTTGTTCATTAACTCATTTACATAATCATTTATTTAATGACTATGTTTTGAGTAGCTGCTATGTCCTAGGCACTGGACATATAAGGGACCAAATATATATGGCCTCTGCCTCCATAGAATTTCAATTTAGTTATCTTTTAAGTCTCTATACCATTCTTATTTAAGAATTATTTTGGAATTATTTGGACTGTTTAGTGTTTGACAGGTAGGGGTGCTCAGTAGGAAAGCATAAGTGGCATTTTTTGCTAGAGTTTAGCTGTATAGGGACAGATTTTCCCACAAGAGAACATTAAATAATGTTCCCACAACATTATTTAAAGACCTCAAGGCACAATGCCTTCCCTAACTCCCCAGTCAACCTTTCCTTTCCCTTCCTTTTCATTCCCTTCCCTTCCCTTCCTTTCCCTTCCTTTCCCTTCCTTTCTCTTTCCTTCCTTTCCTTTCCTTTCCTTTCCTTTCCCTTCCCTTTTTTATTTTCTGGCTTTCAGTCTAAATAATATAACAAGAACTATTTGCTAACACATATTAATTACTTATTTCAGAAATTTCTAGAGGCCCTCACATTGCAAGTAAGACCATCTGGGGCCTACACAAATACAGATGATGCAAGGACCAAACTATAGCCAAGTGACTAAAATCATGTCCTTCCAAATCTCCTAAGTCAAAGAGACCCAAAAGAAAATGACACCATCAAGTCATATATGTAAGCTTCAAGACTTTGGCTCACTGGAGTAGAGAGTGCAAACTCATCAAACTGCAGGGTGAGCCATTGTTACATCACTTGGGCAGGTTGGAGGCAAAAATGGCAGCTTTCAGTGGAGCCTTGGGATGCACAGAGGTCTGACCCTCTCCACAGCCCATCCATTCACTAAAATATCAATGGCAGAGCAGAGCCTTTTCCTCTATTAATGGGCTTGATTCAAAGAAAGCCTGGGTTTCCCTAAGCTTTATTCATGAGTGACAACATTATTTAAAGACCTCAAGGCACAATGCCTTCCCTAATTCCCCAGTGGCCCTGACAAAAGAATCTGGCAAAGGCTCTGTCTCTGGTCATTATGTGGCAGCAGCTATGTGTCCGCAACACTGCAGAGACATTTCCTTCCCCAGGGCTGTCTCCCTCACCTCTCTGGGCCTGCTCTGAGTGCTTAGCACTGCTGGGAACAACAGCTGAGTGGGGGCCCAGGTGGGCACAGAGGCATTTAACAGAAAAGCTTTCCCATTATGCCTTCAGCAGCAGTGTGTATTCAGGCAACCTTATTTTGGGTGCTGACTAGAGAATCAACTGCTTTCTCCTTTCTTGGTAGCTTTGCTGACACCTACACAGATGGAGCTCTAAAAATATTTGTCAGATTTACTGCAAGTGCTTGTTTACAAGTCTGTGTCCCTATTTAGACTCTGGGTTTCCTTATGATAGGCCCCATCTCTGTTATTTTTACTGGAGGGCATGACTTGTAGTGGGAACTAAAGAGAGCATGACAACAAGCCCACAAGTGAGTGAGCGAGTGAAAGAGAATGAGAGAGGTTGAGAGTTAATATGAATGAATGAAAAACCTGTCTTCAAAGTTGCTCTAATTGGCTAGGAAATGCCAGTCTGGATTTTTGGACTCTAGTGGGTCCACAGAAGCTCCACAGAGGTGTTGGGCAGGGATGGGAAAGGTCATGTCGTGGCACAGGAACCTGATCTGCTTCCTCCACTGTGGCATGATGCATCTGTTATAATATTCATTCTCCTTTTATGGTGGACATTCTTATTTGAATAAAACTTCTGTCTCTTTGCTTTGTTCTGTATCTTTAAAAAAACTGAAATATATTGGGCTAGATTTATTGGTTTTTTAATTAGTTTTCTTCCAGTTTTGATATAGTCTGAGATGGGCAAATGCTTGTATTAGTTCAGTTTTTGTCTATCACTGGAAATTTTTTTTCATCTTTTTCTTGAAAGTCTGCAAGAGGAATGACACAAGTGATTTTGCTTTTCAAGTGTCCACAGTACAACCCATTGGTCAGCGCTCCAACAGCTAAGCTGCTTCTGCTTGGTATCCAATGTTCTGATACTGCTGAAGTGTGCAGGTCTCACATCATAGTGATGTGTGTGAAGACTTTTGAGGTTAGTGGTGTTTTTAGCTTTGTTTTCTGTGTTTTTTGTTTTCTTTGTTTTTAGCTTCTGTTTTCTCACATAAAATATTAACATAACCAATTGCACTTTATAGCACTTTTTCTAACTGTCCCAAATTGAGGAGATGACAACTGTAGAACACTCAAATGCTATATGCAAAGGTGGGCCATGGATACTATCAAAAGAAATTGCTATTCAGGTTTGAAAAGGACATCATTATCAGATAACCCAGAAGTCCCATAGCATGGATCATAAATGAGCACATAGAGAAATTCCCATTGAGGTGGATAGAAGAAACGAAGATAGGTAGAAGAGAGACAACTTAACAGCAACTTAAAATTTTTACTTTTAAGAAAACTGCAGTTTCAATACACAATCAAAGTTACCCAGAATTATGACACTTTTTTCCCTTCTAGAAAACTTTGCTCCCAAATTCCTGAGTTTTAAGATGTAATAAGCTTATAAAATGAATCCTTCATTATCTTACATTTACAAAATGGGTTCTTGATTTTCAACTATAAACAGAATCCTTGCTCTCTTCAGATTCTCACATTCCATAGATTTCTACCTCTGAGAACACGTAAGCACCCCCAAACTCAGACCATAATATATCTTACCCTTACTCCCTTCTGGATGTGTATTTCTTTGACTCTATCTAATAAATATGCTTATTCTTTTCACTAAATACTGAAATACTTTTCTGTGAGAAGTCAAGATGCTGCTTCATGGGTGGCTGTGAGTTGAGATATTCGTTTCCCTTTGAGGGGACCTCCTCAGACCCTATCCAGTGATTTTATGACTTTTTCAGCCTGCTTATTTGCTACTTCCCTCCTGAGCACCTGCTATTATGTGGGACTCCGTGGGACACTGGCACACATAGATGAATAAGAGAAAGTACTTTTGTTCAGATGCTCATATCTGTGACAGTTAATCTTACTTATCAATTTGATTGGATCAGGAGATGCCTAAAAAGGTGACTAGACAGTAAGAGAGCTAACCTGACTACTGGAGTTGCTCATAAATTCATAGTTGAGGAGGTGAGCTTTGCTGGAAGAAGTGGGTCACAAGGGGCGTGTGTTGTAGTCAGGGGTTGTGCAGAGAACAATAAGAATCAGGACATGGAGTTTATAATATTTTTATGATGGTCACCCTGAGTTAACACAAGAAAATTCAGGAAATCTATCCACAACACTAAAGACATAGAATATTTAACCAAGGGCCTAAATCTCACAGCAATGTCCCACATGAGTCCAGATGAAGACTCAGAGCGCATGACAATGCCTCCTAGGAATCCAGCTGGAGGTCTAGTGCCCACAAGAAGGACTCACACCAGCCTCTTTTACAGATATGTGCTGGGAAAGTCCAAAAGTCAGCAGTGGAAGCCAGAAAGTCTATGCCAGCAGGGTGAAGGAGCTGTGCAGGTAGACTGGGGGTTCTGTGCTGAAGCTGAGAAGTCACACTCACAACAAAGACCAGGGCTGTCCTGAAAAGCACCCAGCCATCCTCAGCAACATGGAGGCCCTGAGTTCCTCCAATGACAAGCACAGTTGAGTACATGCCAGGAAGCCAGGGTGATGAGTTCATCCTGGAGACCAAGCAGCACACGTCTTCCTCTTCAGAGCCAGGAATCAATGCTCAATGTGAGGACTAGAGCTTCTCCAGGAGAACCTAATAGCTCAAACAGCAACACACAGGAGAACCCACAATGTTTCAATGTGCCTCAATGCATTAACACCTTCCTTCTCCTTCTCCATGTCTCCATTTATGCTGGCAACTTTCCTCAGGTGAAACATCTACGCTCAGCAGCATGGAGATGTAATCCAGCTGGTGTTAAGTTGACCACCAGCTTTTAACCCATAACAGCATGCCTTTGAAAGATACACCTTTTCTTGGGTGCTTTCCTTTTCTTTATGCTTCCTGGTTTCCATAAGATGAGTAGGTATCCTCCTCTATACCCTGTTGCCATGGTGTTCCTGCCTTAGAGTCAGGTGACCATTGACTGAAGCCATGAATCAAAATTAGGCTTTCATCCTTCAAGCTATATATATTAGGTATTTTGTCCCAGTGATGGAAAGCTAATACAACATCACAATAAAGCAAGGTGAAGAAAATTATACAATTCATGATGATAAGCAGCACAGACAAAAATGTACAAATACTGTGGGATTTCAGACTAGCAAGAGAATATTGTTCTTGAATAAGGGAAACCTGGGAAAAGTTTAGCAAATAAGTGGGGTTTAAATGAGGCTTTATCTTTGGACAGATTTTCAATTGAGGCAGAAAGAAAGCAGAACAGTGGAGGAACTACTATGATACACTTCCTGAAACTGGAGGTTTGGGGTGCTGGGCCATCTGGGAGGTGGGGCTACAGGGCAGTGGTATGTCAGGCAAGAAGGCTGAGGTAGGTTGCACCAGATGGAAATGAACTTGCAGACATTGCTAACTGTATTACTCTGGAGACAGTGGAGAACCACCGATGGTGGGTAAAGCTTATCCTCTTGTTTGTACTAAAGATGATGGCTTATGACCCTGAGGAAGTGAGGAAGTCAGACCAGAAGGCAAAAGTGGTTTGATTGCCACTAAATGAGTCTTTGGCAGCTGTGTGAAGTTTTGGGAAGGCAAGGGCAAAGACCGGATGTTGTGAGGCAATGATCAAGTTATGGCCAAGGTCCATGTAAAGGAAGACAATGCTCTATACTATGGCCTCATGGAAGAGACACTGGTAGAGAAGGTATAGATTCAAAATCTGGGTCATAATCTGGGAGGGAAGGAAATGATGTGTAAACCCTGATTATTTCAAGCCCAGGAGACTTGGGGTGGTCCATGTTTCTATTTTTTTAAGCATTGTTTGATATTTGTGCTGGAGTAAGGTTAGGCACCCCAGCACTAAAGAGGTTGCTGACATCAACCCTAATGGTTTATATAATTATTATTGTCATTATTTTGAGACAGGGTCTTGCTATATAGTCTAGACTGGCCCTGAACTCAAACTCACAATCCTCCTGTTTCAGCCTCCCAAGTACTAGGATTACAATCACTAGCCACCATGTCTGCCATAATAGGTTGGATTAGAAGGTGGCTATACTGTTTTATTTTGGTTCTTCATAGGTCAATATTATGGGCTGAATGTGTCCTCTCAAAGTCCCCAAGTTGAAGTCCTTACTCTGTGGCAATCAGAATGTGAAATAGGGCATTAAGGACATAATTCAGTTAAAATGGGATTATTAGGGTGACCCTAATCTAATGTGATGGTTGTCTTTATAAGAAAACATTAGTAAACAATACAGACAGAAAGCCAATTGCATGAGGGCCTGTCATGGTTTATGTCAGTGGCCCCCAAGCCTCAAGCCTTTGCATTGTGCATTTGTGATTGGTTCATTGTCTAGTGCTTGGATTGGTGGTGTCAGTGCTACACCCTCCTAAGGGGTGGAGCCAGGATGTGATGTAATGGCAGGAAGAAGGCATGTCTCTCTCTCTCTTGCTGGTTTCCGCTTGCTGTTTGCAGCCACCATGAACTGCGGCCCCGTCATGCCACCCTGCCTTGGAGCCAACTGAATATGGACTGAAACCTCCAAAAACTGTAAGAAATAAACCTTTCCTTTCCCAACTTTGGGCATCAGGTATTTTGTCTCAGCAATGAATAAAAAGTAACTAAGACAGGGCCCAATGAGAAGATGGCCATCTACAAGCCAAGGAGAGATATCTCAGGGGAAAAAACATGCTGGCACCTTGATCCTCATTTTCTAGTCTCTGGATTTTAAGAATGTTTGCTGTATAACCCTCCTGGTCTGTGACATTTATTTTGGCAGCCCAAGCAAACCAATACATTTCCTATAAACAAATTCTCACAAAGGATCCAAGTGTTTCTGGTCTGGCACAGAAAGAACCACCCAGAAACTGGGACAATATAACTAGTTTTTATTTTCTAGTCAATTCGAATTCTCTGTTGCCTACTCTATCATTGCAGTCACAGGCACCATGACAGTGAGGGGCAGATGAATTAGGGGCACTGGTTATTACATTAGGGGCTACTTTTTTATAAAGAGTCAGTAAATTGGTTCAAAAGTTCACAGAGACTCAGCTCCTAAGCCTTGGTGAGAGTGAATATTCCAGTTTAAACTAGGACCACTGTTGAAAATACCACTGGGGAGAATAACATACATATTTGGAATCCATCTTTGAGGATGTAATGTTATCAGAGAGATAACAAACACTTCCCTCTTCTCTGTGATGACTTCTTTACTACAACCAAAGAGAGAAAAGTGTGAACACTTGTCCTTAATTAGGCAAATGTGGAGAATCTCCATGTTTAAGAATCTCATTGTAACTAATGGGAAGACAGGATTTCCAAAGACAATTGCTGGATATGACTAGGTCATTCTCCAGATCTAAGATAAGCCAGTTATCCAAGGGTTGCTACTTAAAGCAGTAACAAAGAACCGTTTTATCCAGTTACTTTCCAGCTTTGGAGATTCCAAGTTTTCCTTGCTTCTGGCTAGCAACAATATAAAATGGTAAAACAGTGCAGTCTGGAATAGCCCAGGAATCCCCCCAATTCAGGAAGATTTGCATAAATACTGCTTAGTTATTCATCTGGAAAGGATACAGTGAGAGGGGAAGAACATAGAAGTTTGGAGCCAAACAGACTTGTGTTAGAGTCGTGGCTCCTTTGGTCACTAGTTGGCTTTGGAGCAGTTACTTAACCTTCAGTGCCCCTAGTTTCCATATAAACTTAGTGTAATCTAGAGTCCCCTGTATAGGGTGATTATGAGGATGCACTATGATCGTGTGTGAAAGAGAATAAAGAAGCTGCACAGTGACCATAATGGCAGGCTTGACTGGCTGCCAGGAAAATTACTCACTGATGCTTATCACTAGTCTAGTCCAGGTTTATCCTAACAGAGGAATATAAAAGATCTATAACTCTTCAACTTTCCTTCACTCGTGGAAAAACACTGCCCATATTCTGGGCATTCCCTGTTCTGGACACTGAATGTCATTCCTGATCTGCTGGCAGTTTTAATCCTTGATGCAAAAAGATCTCATGATGAATACTTTCTCAAAAAGTGAAATACATTGTAATAAAAGTAAGAACAGGAATACCTGTTACAATTTCCTACTTTGGTCTTATGTTTAGTATTTTGCAAAACAACACTTTCACATGTAACATGTGAGCCCTATAAAGGTTTTGGAACCTCAGCACATAACCAGCAAGCTGCAAAACTGGCTGACAAACCTAGTCTTCATCTCTTTAAGTTCAATGGGAATTTGTAGTATATTTTCCCCTAAATTTAAACATAAAATATGCCTGTTATACAGAAAAATTGTAAAGAAAGTAAGTCTCACCTTATACTCATTATCCAAACAACAACAGTATCATACTAACCTATTTTTTTCCAGGCCTTTTTTTCTGTTTAAAGAAACTGTTTAAACATAGTTGAGATCACACTGTATGTAAAAATTCATACTCTTTTTTCCACTTTAAATTATACAATTAGAATTTCTCCATGTACTAAAAATTCAATTTAAGTATCATTAAATACTGTAAAGTTTTCCAACTGATTATCTATATATTATTACAAACTATGTTGTGATACTTGTAATTTTGCATTTCTGACTATTTTTAGATTGAAGGACTGGAGGTGGACTTAAGAAACCGATAACTCTTTCATTTAACAAACACTAAGCACACATAGGTGTGAGTACCATTCTAAATCTGGTAACAGACTATTGCCCTAATTGGGCATCTCTACTGGATTCTTGACAAGGAAGAATTTAGTATGGTCTAATTTAGTTGCTGCTGCTTCTGATATTCTGGGTTTTTATTTAAGACGTGGGATAGAGTGTTTAAAACTGAAATACAGTAATAAGCAAAAATAAACAAACAAAAAGCAACCGAAACAAAACATCAGAAAAAATATCTCTGCTTTCATGAAACTTGCATTCTAGAGAGAACAATTTTGTCTATTTAGGCATATTGCCAAATCATTTTCAGAATGCCTGGAATAGTTTACCACATCACTTTCAGTTACATAAATAGCTGTCTCACTGCATTTTTCACTAGTACTATTACAACTTAAAAATTTTTGCTAGTTTCATAATATTTAATGGCAATGTTTCACCCCTTAAGGGTTTTCTTCTTCCCTCTCCACTCCCATATATTCACCCACTCACAGACATAAACTGAAGGGACATTTGAGTTTTCATCCAAAATTCACTCTAAATGTCAACTTTCAAAAAATTTCCCCTCTCCAGTGAGAAAAGAATCACAACGCCAGAGCAGAAAAAGCAAGGGTGAAATTACCTCCCATGCTTTGCAAGGTGACCCTCAAAGTTAGAAGCAATTAATAATGACAAAACCATGCCTTGTGGGGGACTGAAACATCTGGGAGGCAATTCAGAAGTTGGCTCCTCCTCCAAAATGCCAGGCTTCATTGAGGGACAAGCCAGATGAGCCAGGTGGAGTCTCTGTGGAGAGCCAGGGTCCAGTAAGGCTCCTCAACAAAAGGTCATTTGAGCTACAAAGGAGTTTTGCTCTTTTTCACAGAGGCCTTAGGATGCTGAGAACTTCGACATGTG
This sequence comes from Dolichotis patagonum, assembly GCA_004027295.1. Lineage (NCBI taxonomy): Eukaryota > Metazoa > Chordata > Mammalia > Rodentia > Caviidae > Dolichotis > Dolichotis patagonum. The sequence continues at coordinate 14,046 of PVJX010032585.1, forward strand.
ATTATAGTTAAAGGAAATAAATGTATAAAAACAAATTTTAAATATTTTTAAGGTTTAAATGTGTAGGATATATGAGAATATATAAAAAGAATTAGTCAAATATTAATAAATACAAATATTTTCTGTATATTTTTGTAGTGTTAGAAACTTTCAGAATATTTATCATCCATCCATCATCTATCTATCTATCTGTATATCTGTTTGTCTATCTATCTATCTAATTATGCACCAGCTACTGTCTGGCTCATGAGCAGACATTATCATTAAACCCACTTGACAGATGAAGAAACTGAACACAGATGTTAAGTACTTGCAAAGCAGACCTGATCTCAATTAGTCTGTCTTCAGTACCCTTGAACATTCTGTTTGATTTCAATCCAGGGAGCCAAGGCACTGCAAGGGAGTCAAGGCCATGCAAGGTGAGTACCAGTGCACCTATGCTGGCCCAGGGAGATTTTAAGACCATCGCTCCCAGCAGTTAAGTGCCCACCCAACTCCCTAAAACACTGGACTAGGCTTGGGAGGTTTCACAGGCCTGAGTGGACCATACCCAGTGTCCTTCTTTCAGTCTGGGAAGCCAAGGCTGTGTAAGGGGAGTCCCAGCCTGCCTGTGCTGGCCTAGGGAGAGTTTAAGACCATTGCTCACAGCAGTTAAGTGCCTGTCCAGCTTCCTAAAATACTGGACTTGGCTCATGAGGTCATGTGGGCCTGACTGGGCCATGCTCAATGACCTTCACTCAGTCCCAGGAGCTGAGGGTGCAGGAGGTGATTTCCAACATGCCCTGAGGAAGCTTTGGAACATCGCTCAAAGCATAGAAATATAGGAAAATAAAACTAGCAAAACTATAGGAAAATGAAAGACCAAAATGCAATCTCAAACCTCCAGCCCATCCCAAGAAAGCCTAGGAGCCACGTACATAGAAGAAAATAGAAGCCATACACCTGAAATGACTGAAATGATATCAAATGAAATAAAGAAGCAACTCGGGGAAGCTATAAAGAAACTGAAATCAGAAATAATCTCCCAGGTAAAAGAAGAAATGATAAAAGTAGTGAAACAAATACTGAACACATCTAAAGAAGACACAGTTAAAAAATTAGAGGAACAAAGCAAACAGATAGAATCCCTTAATGAACAATATAAGAAACAAACAGAATGCATGAAGCAGATACAAAGAGATACACAGGAAATCAAAAATTCTATTGAAAGTTGCCAAAACCACCTCAACAAAAGTGAAGATAGAATTTCAGATGTCAAAGATAAGATTTCAGCTAGTGAACAAGAAAAGAAAGATCTTTTAAAAATAACAAGAAATCAGGAAATAACAAATTCAACAGTTGCAAGATGATGCAAAGAAAAACAACATAAGATTAATAGGGATAAATGAAAAAGAAGGGGACAACACAAATGATATCAAGAGGCTATTTACAGAAGTAATAGCTGAAAATTTCCCAAACATGAGAATGGAAACTGGCATATGGATTAGTGAAGCATATAGAACTCCAAATAGCCATAAGCAAAATAAAACTACACCCAGACACATAATAATCACCATCCCAGAAATCCACCATAAGAACAGAATATTAAAAGCTGTTACAGAGAAAAGACAGATCACCTATAAAGGAAAACCTATCAGAATCACACAACAGACTTCTCAACATAAACAATGAAGTCAAGAAGAGCATGGAGTGAAGTATTTCAGATCCTAAAGGAAAATGACTTCCAACCCAGACTGATGTACCCTGCAAAACTGTCAAAATGGATGGAGAAATAAGATACTTCCATGACAAAGAACAGCTGAAAAACTTCATGACCACCAAACCAACCCTACAAAGAATACATTTTAAAGACATTCTAGGTAGACATAGGAAAAAACCACTAAACAAGGCAGACAATTAAACAGAATGGAAAGGTAAAGATACAACAGCAGAAAGATAACATGTCAACAATAATCCAATATATAACAGTTATAACCATTAATGTAAATGGCCTCAACTCACCAATCAAAAGAAACAGACTGGCAGAATGGATCAAGAAACAACATCCAACCCTATGCTGTCTACAAGAAGCCCATCTAACCCAAAAGGAAACTCATAGACTGAAAGTCAAAGGATGGAGAACAATACTTCATGCAACATGAACCCCCCAAAAAGTGGAGTAGCTATTCTGTTTGCAGACAATATGAACTTCAAACCAAAAATGTTCCAAAGAGATGAAGAAGGTCACTACATACTAGTTAGGGGAAAATTTCAAGAGGAAGAGATAACATTCTTAAATATATATGCACCAAATTCCAGAGCACCCAGCTATACAAAGCAAATATTAACAGGAATGAAAAATCAAATAAGCAATAACACTATTATAACAGGAGATCTTAACACATCATCAACATAAAGTGACAGATCAACTAGACAGAAAATTAGCAAAGAAATAACAGAACAGAACAGAAATCACCAATGTGATTCAGTTCAAATAGACTTGATAGACTTGATAGACTTTGATAGACATATACAGAGTGTTTCATCCAACAACATCAGAATATACATTCTTCTCAACAGTACATGGGACATTCTCTAAAACAGACAATATACTAGCCAACAGAACATATTTAAGTAAATGCAAAAGAATTGAAATTATCCCATGCATGTTATTGGATCATAGAACCATGAAACTAGAAATTAATGATAAAAGAAACTGCAAAACCCCCACAAACACATGGAAATTGAATAATACACAACTGAACAATCAGTGGGTCACAGAGGAAATTAAAGAAGAAATTAAACAATATCTACAAACAAATGAAAATACAAATACAACTTACCGGAATCTGTGGGATGGAATGAAAGCAGACTCAGAGGCAAATTTATTGCACTGAGTTCCCACATCAGGAAGACAGAATGAACACAAATAAACAACCAGATACTACACCTCAAACATCTAGAAAAAGAAGAGTAAGCCAAGCCCAAAGCCAAAAGAAGTGAGGAAATTATAAAGATCAGAGCAAAAATTAATGCAATAGAGACTAAGAAAATAATACAAAGAATCAATGAATGAAAGAGTTGGTTCTTTGAAAGAATGAATAAAATTGATAAGCCCCTAGCCAACCTTATTTTAAAAAGGAAAGAAAAAACTCAAATTCATGCAATAAGGAATGAAAAAGGTGAAATTACTACAGACTCTGTGGAAATACAGAAGATCATCAACACCTGTTTCAGAAACCTCTACTCTCATAGGCATGATAACACAGAAGAAATGGACAGATTCCTAGAAACATATGAACTGGCAAAGCTGGGTCAAGAAGATGGAAAGCTGCTGAATAACCCAATTTCTATTACTGAAATTGAAAATGTAATTAAGTCCTTACCAACAAAGATGAGCCCAGGCCCAGACAGATTCACTGCAGAATTCTACAAGAAATACAAAGAAGACTTAATGCTGACACTCCTCAAACTCTTCAATGAAATCAAAAGGGAAGCAATTCTTCCTAAGTCATTCCTGGAAGCAAATATTACTCTAGTACCAAACCTGAGAAAGACCCACCTAAAAAAGAGAACTATAGACCAATCTCCCTAATGAACATAGATGCAAAAATTCTCAATAAAATATTGGCAAACAGGATGCAGCAAATCATCAAGAAGATTATACACCATGACCAAGTGGGATTCATCCCAGGAATGCAGGGATGGTTCAACATACCTAAATTAATAAATGTAATCCACCATATCAATAGAGCCAAAAGGAAGAATCACATGATCATCTCTATAGATGCAGAAAAAGCTTTTGATAAGGTCCGACGCTCATTCATGATAAGAACCTTACAGAGAATGGGAATAGAGGGTCTTTGCCTCAATATGATAAAGGCCATCTAGGACAAACCAACAGCCAACATCATATTAAATGGCCAAAAACTGAAAGCCTTTACCTTAAAATCAGGCACAAGACAAGGATGTCCCTTATCACTGTTTCTATTCAACATAGTACTGGAAATACTAGCTAGAGCAACTAGACAAGAGAGAGAAATAAAAGGAGTAAAGACAAGAACAGAGGAAGTTAAATTATCATTATTTACAGATGACGATACTCTACATAGAAGACTCCCAAAACTCCATTGAAAGACTCCTAAATATAATAAATAAATTCAGCAAGGTAGCTGGATACAAAGTCAATACTCAAAAATCAATAGCATTCCTAAACACTAACAACAAAATCAGTGAGAGAGAAATAAGAGAAGCCACACCCTTCACACTAGCACCCCAAAAAATGAAAAACGTAGGAATTAATCTCATGAAAGAAGTAAAAGAGCTATACAGGGAGAACTATAATATCCTGAAAAAGAAATCAAAGAGGACTTCAGAAAATGGAAAGACATCCCTTGTTCACAAATAAGAAGAATAAATATTGTGAAAATGGCCATTCTCCCAAAATTGTTATACATATTAAATGCAATCCCAATGAAAATACCACTAACATACCTCATAGATCTAGAGAAATCACTCCTAAAATTCATCTGGAACAAGAAGAGACCTAGAATAGCAAAGGCAATTCTAAGCAACAAAGGCAAAGCAGGGAGCATCACAATCCCTGACTTGAAGTTATACTACAAAGCTACTGTAATAAAATCAACATGGTACTGGAATAAAAACAGATCTGAAGATCAGTGGAATAGATTGGAAGATACAACCACAGCCACAAACACACTCAACCACCTTATCTTTGTTAAAGGGGCCAAACATGTTCACTGGAAGAAAGATAGTCTCTTTAATAAATGGTGCTGGAAAGATTGGCTATCCATATGCCGAAAACTAAAACTAGACCCATGCCTATCACCATGTACTAAACTAAAATCTAAATGGATCAAAGTTCTAAATATTAAAAGTGGAACACTAAATCTGTTGGAAGACAAATTAGGTAAAATCTTGAAGACATAGGGGTAGGTAGAGAATTGATGAACAAGAATCAAACTGCATGGGAAATACCTCCCAGAATCAATAACTGGGTCCACATCTTATTAAAGAGTTTTTGCATGTCGAAGTAATCACCAGCAGAGTGAAAAGAAAACCCACAAACTGGGGAAAAAATCTTAGCAAATTGTCCCTCAGACAAAGGACTTCTGCCTAGAACTTATAAAGAAGTAAAAAAATCAGACCCTCAAAATTCAAAGACCCAATCCAAAAATGGGCATCTGAGATGAATACACAGTTCTCAGATGAAGAAATACAAATGGCAAATAAATACATGAAAAAACATTCATCATTTAATTTGCAAGTTAAAACCACACTGAGATTCCATCTCACTTCAGAAAAAATGACCAGGATCAAGAAAACTACCAATAACAAATGGTGGAGAGGCTTTGGGGGAAAAGGAACTCTTCTACATTGTTGGTGGGAGTGTAGACTGGTGCAACCACTGTGGAGGTTAGTCTGGAGATTCCTCAAAAAGCTGGGATTGGAAGTCCCATTTGACCCAGCTATTCCGCTTCTAGGCATATTCCCAGAAGAACTGAAAACATCATACCACAGTGATATATGTGCACCCATGTTTATAGCAGCACAATTTGTAATAGCCAGATCTTGGAAACAACCTAAGTGCCCATCAACTGAGGAATGGATTAAAAAGTTGTATTTTTATACAATGGATTACTACTCAGCTATAAATAATGATCACCTTAAGATATTTATAAATAAATGGATGCAACTTGAGACCATACTCATAAGTGAAATAAATCTCCGTATAATAAACCATCTAATCTCCCTAGTGTGAGAAATGGTAACAGTACATAACATTTTATGGTAATCATGATTCCCCATTACATTGCTTTGAAGCCTTATAATGTTTTCATTCATTAGTTGGAATGGTTTTATTTTTTTTGTTTGATTTCATTATGTGTGATGATATGAACAGCTATTTTGAAAAAAACAAGACATTATGGCAGCTGTTGCTGATTTAATAGCATCTTGCTTTGAAGTCCTACCATGCTTTTGTTCTTCTATTATCATTGGTTCTGTCATGTTGTGTCTTATTGGATTTTAATATATATGATAGTATAAACAAATTTTTTTTGGAAAGTGAGATATTATGGTTGCCATTGTTCATTTTCTATTATTTGGTTCAGAATGCCCTGTAATACTTTCATTCTCTTGAATGGTTTTATATTATTTTGTTATGTTTGATACTGTGTGTAAAGCTATGCTCAACTATTTCAAAGAAAGAGACATTATAGTAGCTACTGTTAATATCCGGTTGTCTTCTTGTGAAGTGCTGTGTTGCTTACATTTTTTTGTTCTGATCTGCTTTGTTCTGTCCTCTTTTGTTTTATTCTCTTTAAAATAAGATTTTTTAAAATAGGAATAAAAAA
>PVJX010032586.1:0-20289 GCA_004027295.1 Dolichotis patagonum
GAAATTGATTTAACATCCAAAGTTAATACAATGAATCAATATCCAAAAGAACAATGAAAATGACATATGCCCACCTTAAAAGACACAGGAAGCATTAGACAAAAATCCAAGGCTGACTCAAGATAAGAACAATCAATAAACTAGGAATGGAAAGGAACTTCCTCAGCATTATAATGGGGATGTAGTGCACTAAACAGCTAACATTATATGAAAAGACAAAGAAGTGAATACTTTCTTTCAGAGGTCAGGAACGAGACAAGCATATCTGCTCTTACCACTTCTAGTCAAAGACCTAGATCTAGTCACAGTTATTAGACAAGAACATGTAATAAAAACACAGAATAAAGAAAGATTTAACATTACCCACATTTGGAGGAGAATAAGCAGATGATGTTAAATTATATACAGAAAAACCAAAAAGTCTCTAAAGAAGTATTAGGACTAATAAATGAGTTCAGCAAGGTTGTAGGATATAAGATTAATCTACAAACAAATTGTATTTAAATGGAGTAGTTTTATTAATGAAATTAAGAACACAATTCCATTAAAAAAGAAAGCTGAGCCTGGTGGCACACACCTGTAATCCCAGTATTCTGAGACTAAAGATTGCAAGTTGGAGCCCAGCTTGGGTAATTTAGAAGAGGGGAAAAAACTTTTTTAAAAAAGGCCAAAGGTACAGCTCAGTGTGATGCCTGGGGTCAATCCCTCATACTGCCAAAAAAAAAAAAAAAAAAAAAAAAAAAAAAAGCAATTCCATTTCTAATAGAAATGTGAACAAAATTCCTATCAAAGTGATTCCAGTAGTACATTAATAATGCATCCTAATGATTTAAGGAATGAAAGGATGATTTAATACCATGATGTGTTTTAATATAATACATGTTCTATTACTAAATCAATAGAAAAATACAAGAATTGAATAGATACTGAAAGGCAATTAACAGTTACTACCTTTTACCTTTATAAACCAACAAAGAATACAATAGGTTACAATTTTCCAACAAAGTCAAAGTGTATAAGCTTTGAAAGTCAAGCTGTTAGAGACAAAGTTAATCATAAATTTAGGAAGGACACTTCTCGTCCATTAATTTCATTACTTTTTTAGTAATCCCTAAAAGATAATGGTTAAAGCCAGTGATGACAAACGCATGCCCCATCAGACTGTTTGTATCACTGAAAGCTCTAAAAGGTTTCACCATCATGCTAGAATACATTTCTAAAATGACCTTAAGGAAGATTTTTTTTAAGTGACTGACAAGAATCCTTCATAGAGGAGTCATTTCACAAAGCACTGTAAGGTTACTCAGATATATAAAGACCAAGATAAAATATGGCGTTTTGTTTCTGATAGGTAATCTCAAATCAGGAAGAATAAAAAGAAAAACTGTCATCATTATTGAAATTTGTAAAAACATTTGAGCTATGATTATTCACCTGAAAGCATCTGATGTTTCATTACTTTTCTTCACCTACAATATTCTTTTCACACAAACGTGTCTGTGCTACTCAAGAGCAGATATAGCAGAAAACCCTTCTCACATTCATCCTTTTCTGTAAAATATCTTTTATACATAATTCACAAATTATGATTATTTTCACACTTCAAAATTTATCTGCTCCAAATAAAAGCTCTGGGCTGAGGATATAGCTCAATGACACAGCACCTGCCTGGCAGGCGCAAGGTCCTGAGTTTGACTGATGATACCAAAAACAAAACAAAACACTAAGAGTTCTGTGAAAGTAGATATACGAAAAAAAAAAAAAAAAAAAGAAAGTACATGCAGGTATCACCAGAATTTTAAAGATGAGAAAGGTGAAGCTATAAGAAACTAAGGAAGTTGCCTGAAGTCATAAATAAGGTAAAGTATGCACTCCTGTTGCCCTTTTACTACTCTATACTGTCTCACTGCATGCAAAGAAGTTAAAATGCTTAGGAACATATAAACAGATAATCACTAAACAGAAAAGAATCCACTAATTAACTAGCATTGTTTCTATATTTCATTCTTTAGGCTACACCCAAAAAAGCTTATAAAAAATAAATTGAGTTCTGGAATTTAATTTAAAAACAATATACTCGGCCATGGTGTTGCACTCCTGTAAACCCAGCACTCAGGAGGTTGAGGCAGAAGGACTGCTGCAAGTTCGAAGCCAGCCTGAACTAATAGCAAGACCCTGTTTCAGATCAACAATAAGATAATAATAAATTAATTAAATTAACACAAACAATTTAACAGATGAGTTCCCTCTACAATAATGACATGTCTAGCTTGGTCTCTAATCCATGAGGTGGTCTCAGAAAGACAGCAAAGAAGACAGCAGTATAGAAGGAAAAGTGAAACAATCCTTCCTTTCCAGATTCAATATTCAAAGAGACAGAGCCAGAACATCCCTAATACTCACCCTATTCTACATGACCCCATTTGGTTCTCTTCCTAACAGATAAGAGAGGAAGGAGAGTAACTGCAGCAGCCCTTCCCTCTTCCACAGCTGTTTCTACTCTACTGCAGTGAGCACCTATGATGAGAAAGGCACCGTGCTAGAGATTTACATGCTGTATTGCTGGTAAAACCACAACTCTGTAAGAAACATGTTACTATTCCATTTTAAAATGAGAAAACCTGAAGCCTTGAAAAGTTAATTTTCAAAGACCCTCAGCCTGCAAATGGCAAAGTCAGGATGTAAATTTAGGCTCACTCAGGCGACACCAAAAACCATTCTTTTCCCACTAGTGTCTGACAGGTTTTACAAAAACCAACTTTTACTCTCTCAAAAGAAAAATCATTAAGACTCAGCCACTATTTAATGTGATTCTACTTGTTTTTTGTAATATTTGTTGTGTAATATGGATTTTGTTCAAGTCTTTGCCTACACCCATGTCTTCAATAGTGTTACCTATGCTATCTTCCAGCAGACTGTTTCTGTTTTAATATTTAGATCTATGGAAATCAGTGTGGAGCTTCTCAAAAAAAACTAAAACCAAAGGTTCCATCTGACTCAGCTATTTCCTTTCTAGGTATCTTCCTGAAAGAATTAAAGTCATACCACAGTGATATATGCATAGCCATATTTATAGCAGCACAATTTATAATAGCTAAATCTTGTAAAGAGCCCAATGCCTATCAAGGGTTGAATGGATAAGGGAATGTAATATTTATACACAATACAGTACCACTCTGCCAAGAAGGAAAAACTTGAGGCATTTTTAGGTAAATAGATGCACCTCAAGACTACAATCTCAAATAAATCAAACACACAAGTTTAAACATCACATTCTCTTGTGTGAGAGACCCAAGGTATAAATAAGGAGCAAAATAAAGGATAGATATTAGGAAGTAGGGAAAACTTTTTCAAATGCAAAGGGAACAAGTGATTAGCAGGAAGAAAGGAGAAAAGGACGTAAAAAAACAAGCTGAAGGAAAAAATGGAAATGGGGTTTTGCAAATGGGGACAGGAAGAATTGGAGGGAGAGGAGGAGAAAAAGACAGGATTAAGATATGTGCTGCACATATACAAGTTCTTCATTATGAATGTGATCATTATGTACTGCAAACACAGTAACAAGAAATGCAAAAAAACGTTATTTTTCAGTTATAAAAAAGATTCAGCCACTTGAAAGGACTGATGCATTCAATAATATCAAAGAATTTTAAATACATAATGCTAAGTAAAAGAAGCTACACATTAACTGCTGCACAGTATGATTCCATTTATAAGAGATATGCAGAGTAGATAAAAAACAAAGAAACAGCATATTAATGGCTGCCAGAAGTTGAAGAGAAGAGGGAATGGGAAGTGACTATTTAATGAATGTAGAATTTTCTTTTGCAGTGATAAGAATGTCACAGATCAAGAAAGATATGGTGGATGCATAACATTGGGAATGTATGAAATGCCACCTAACTGTTCACTTTAAATTGGTATATAAACTTTATCTCAATTTAAAAACTATTAGAACAAGGATGGCACAGCAGCCGCCTGGCAAGCATGAGGCTCTGAGTTCAATTCCCAGTACAAAAAAAAAAAAAATAGCATGGCACAGAGGGCAAGAGGATGGTAAGTTTCCTTTGTTTCAGTTAGTCCCTTTTATGATCCCCTGCTCCATAGCAGTCTAAAGCAATCCAGATCTAGAAAAGTAAAAAAAGATTAATTTCAGAGAATCAGGAGAAGATGGGGGCAGGGTAAAGGAAAGTGGGTATCATCAAAGTATGTTATATTCACATATGAAAATGCTACAATGAAACTCATTCCGTATAATGAATATATACTATTAAAAAATTCATTTCAAGCAACAAAAAAGTCCTATTTTAAAGATACTGAGGCTATGCCTAGGATCACCAGGAAAAAGTGCTATAGTCAACTGGACAGATCTGTCATTAGGAAATAATGAGAATGCCAATGCTAGGAATTTGTATGACTTTAGGATCAACTCAAATTCAATATAATCTCCTCTGCTTTCAGTATATTATCATAATGATGTTTTTTTTTTTGGCCCTATAAAGAAGTGTGAGGTACCTTACCCAAAGATGCATTTATTTGGACTTAAATACAATATTTATTAACACAAGAAAGTAAGCATATGAGGATTTTTCATCAGTAGCTGAAAAAGTAAAGCCTTTAATTGACCAGAAAACTATGGAAACTATTTCTATTTTCCAAGTATTCTAGATATACAGTGGTACCTTGGTTCACAAACTTAATTCTTCCATGATTCTAAATGCTTACAATTTGGTGGCAACCAGAATTATGGAACAAATTTTACAACCAGAATTGTGGAAAGAATTAAGTTCATGAACCGAGGTACCATTGTACCTTACTTTGTCTACTGCAGAGATGAACAAGAGCTAAAACGTCTATTTTTGTTTTAAAAACAAATAAAACAAGGGCTGGGAATATATCTCACTAGTGGAATACTTGTCTGGCATGCAAGCATGCAAGAACCCAGCAAGGTCCTAGCTTCAATCCCCAGCCTCTGCACTACTAAAAAAAAAAAGTTCAGGTCCCACTTGTGACAAAGTACTTTCTATTGTAGAATCCATTTCACAAAATTAATAATCCAGGGAGTGTAGAGGATAGATCATTTTTATGTAATGTTCTTTTTAATTCACAACTTAAACATGAAACTGGACAGGGCTCTACATATTGTAAAATAAGCTGAATTAAAGTTTTGAATTGTACTTTGGTGTTAAAAAATACCTTTTAGAATGTCAGGAGAGCTTTAAAAGCAAGGAGACAAACTGATAAACACTGGCTGTCTTTCTATTAGAAATCATCATTTAAGCTATACATATATTGGATCATTAGTACTGAAATTTCGGAAGAGTAAAAAATCAGCTTTAGGGCTGGGGTGTGGCTCCCCCCGTCTGAGCCCCAGCACCAAAAAACAAACAAACAAATACTAAAGCAAAAAATGACCTTCAGCTAACTTAGCCTTTTTAGAAGAACACTCAAATCATTCCTTTTAGAAAGTACTTTGTAAAGATATATTCAATTAAAATATTTTAAAGCATCCCAGATAAAAGTAAATTTTTAAAAAGCAATAATAACAAATCATTTTCAGGGTTTCAACTGTGTACACAAACCAATATACTATAATATCAACAAATATACTGAGTATAGGAATCATTCCATTAACAAAGATTGTAGAAACTACTATTCAGTCCTGCAGTTTTCATTCACATTGGTTACATGCATAAACTAAATTCAACATTATACCTGACACCATAAACTTAAATGTAATATTTCAAATAAAGCACAGAAAAATAAGATGTGAAAGACAGTATGTATATCTCTATACTGTCACACAACTTTGTCAAACCATTTAAATACATAAACCAAGGATATAATGTATATGTCATTAACCTTGAAAGCAAAAACTCTACTAATATAGTTTAGATCATAAATATCTCCCCAAGATCCATATATTGTTAAAAGGTTAGTTTCCAGTTTGTATTATTGGGAGCTAGTGGAAGATATTCTGGTCACTGGGAGGATAGTGCAGTGACAGCACTATCTAAAAAGTTATAGAATTTGATTTGTAATATACAAAGTTTCCCCAAACCAATCAATAAAGTATGTGTTTAGCACACACAAGGTCCTAAGTTCAATCACCAGCACCACCAAAGGAAGATAAGAGATACAAATCAAAAAATAATGAAACAAACAAACAAAAAAAAACCCTATCAAGCAGTATGAAAAAGACGATCTAATAGAAAAATGAACAAGAGACACGAAGTTCATAAAACATGACAAATGCCCAAGAAACAGATGAAAAATTCAATCTTAGTCATCAGAGAACTATAAATAGAAACTATAACAAAAGACTATATACTTATCAGAATTAAAGACTAACAAGAGTATAGCAGTAATAACTTTCATGAATTTCTATTGGGAAGGTAAATTTTCTTTTTGCAGTACTGGGGATTGAACCAGGGATTTTTGCACTAAGCTACATACAATCACCATTTTTCTTTTCTTTTCTTTTTTTTTTTTTTTTGTTTGTGTAACTTTGAGACAGGGTCTCATTAAGTTAACCTGTGGTGGGCTAGAACTTGCAATCCTCCTGATTCAGCCTCCTGGGGTACTAGGATTCCATCTGTGTTCAGCCCACATAGCTGGAAAGGAAATTTTCTACAGCAATTCAGGAATACCATTGGCTTCATATTCTAAAGTCTTAAAACTAGTTATGTCCTTCGAACCAATGATTTATTCTAACATACATGCAAACAGAAACACAGGTGCATGTATATGTCATTAACCTGGCACAAAAGAAAGCACAATAATGTTCACAGTAACAAAAACCTGAGACAACCCAAATGTTTCACTGTAATGTTTACATTTAAAGAAAATACATTAAGTGGCAAAACTATAAAGAAAGGAAGCAAATATAAAAAATGCTGGATGGTTGTAATCATTAGCAGAAGGAAGCACTAAAGTGCTGGAAGGGTTCATTTTCTTGACCAGAGTGGTGGTAATATGGAGACTCACTGCACAATAATTCACTGATTTATATTTACATCTTATCCTCTTTATTTGTGTTACACTTTACAGAAAAAAAATTGGAAAAAAAATGAGTTTTGGTACCAGCTGCTAGCTACATAGAATCAGTCAAGTCACTTTTTCATCTTCACTCACCAGCTTGAAAACACACAGCTTTCTCCCATGCCATATATTACATGAACTGTTAACAAATTATTCTGAAAGCTTCAAGTAATATAGAGTACATACTCTCTCAAATTAAGGTTCACAAAGAAACACTTTACAAAAGTGTAACTTCTGTTTGAAAAGAAAAAAGACTGTTACTATACTATAATAAAAAAATCTACAAACTAAATAATTAATGTATCAAAATAATTTTTCATTTTTGTTACCAACAGTACAATTACATTTTGGGTTATTTTCTTGTGGAGAAGAATACTGTATGATAAATTTCAAACTTACCTCTCTATTGGGAATAACTTCTTCAAGTTGTTCTGTAAATGAAGATGTCCTGCTCCTAGTTCCTGTTGGTGTTGAAGAATTGGAGGAAGCCTAGATTTAAAAATTATTGTATAAATTAGAAGACTAAATTGACTATGTACCAGGCAGTTCACCTCTCAGCCCATCCCCAAGAACTCAGTGAAATAAAGAAAAGCAGAAAAGAATAACTAAAATATGTTCAACTAAAAGACCCAGGCCACCTGCTGGGTCCTTAGCCTGACTTTACCACCAATCAGAACCATAATCTTAGCTAAATGAAATTTTTAAGGGCTGTGTCATTTTGTATGTAAAGTTGTGCTGGTAATGTAATATGCTAATATTAGGAGAAACTGAAGCCAGGTGAGAAATATATGGAATCACTACTGTCTGTGTAATTTTTCTATAAAATAAAATAGTTCCAAAATTTAAGCTTCATTAAAAACATGAAGTTGTTGGCAGGCATGGTACATGCCTGTGATCCCAAAAACTGGAGGCTGAAGCATGAGGATCACCGTGAGCTCAAGGCCAGTGTTGACTGCAGAGCAAGACCCTGTCTCAAAAAGAAAAAAAAAAAAAAAAAAAGAGACAGTTGTCAATTCCATCTCTGAGGGTCTCTTAAACACGCAATACTATAAATGCACCTCTCCAGTCAAAAGTCTTTCTTTCAACCTACTTATACAGCACGGATACACTTCTATGCAAAAGGCAGCCTGACTATAATGGTTTGTGCTTCCATTGTTTGATCATTTTTTCATGCCCGTATCTTGTAATCTGAGCAACTGATTTCAAGATAACAATATGCAATATATTAATCATTGTTAATCTATTATTTTGGTTGGAAATTCAGCATCATCATTTTTATTTTTTTCAGAAAAACAAAGGCTCAAGAAAGAGGAAACAAAATCTAAAGTAGGAGTCTGAGATGTATTCTAAGGTGAACAACAACAACAAAAAACCCTACAAGTATAAAGCCAAAATTTCAATACTCCTCCACCCTGTAACAAAATAGATCTGAACTCATCTTACATTAAAATGAGTAAGTCTTGATACTTCACCCTTTTATAGTCTATACAGCTGTACATAAAAGGAATTTAATATCTGTCAAATGAATGAGCAAATATAACTCTGATCTGTCAAATCTGTACATGGACTGCCATGGTTAGGCTAGAAATATGAGGTCATGAGAATATTATACATATATTCAAAAACCATAATATATACATAAAACACATTTAGTTTATGATAAATGTAACATTTCCTATCAGGATAGATGCTCAATAAATGGTGTGGGACCATCAGTCATTCACATGGGTGTCATCAATCAGATCTTTACTTCATACATAAACTATATTAAAGATTTAAATGTTTTTAATTGATACACAAAAATACAATAGTCTCTTTAATCTGTGAATAGGAAAAATTCTTTTTATTTCAAAAGCCGTAATTTGAAAGAATAGTTTAATTGGGAGGAAGGAAAGATCTACAAAATATGATAAAGTTTAATCTTTTTTCTATAACCAGCTCTTATAAATCCGTAAGCTAGAACTCAGAAAACTTAGTTTCTTTTTAATCTAGGGAGGTAATGTGTGCTACACCAAACATCCACACAAGCTTTGAGTTATAAGTGACCCATGCAAGAAAACAAACGTGCAAAATCAAAGTTCATCATTTGGAGAGCGCAGGGACAGAGCTTCACAGTCACACAGACACAAGCTGGGTAGTGAAAGGTGCAATGGCCCTGCCAAGCTAAGGCAGTTGCAATATTTTTATTAGAGCAGTCTTCCCAGGAAGGCTAGATGTAGCCCAGAGTATAGGACCCTCAAGGAAATTCTACCATCTACAAAATATTTTTTAATAAATTCCTTTCAGCTTACATGGCTAGAAAGTCACTTTTCTTACAACTGAGAATCCCAACACACACATACCTTTCTAAAAGATGAATCAGAACACTAACACATGATAAACTGAAATTAGCCATAAGCAGAAGTCACCTTAAAGCATAAACTATCCTCTGTCACCCAAGACAAAACAAGAAGAATAAAAACTTAAACCAGGCATGATGTCTAAGTACAGTGGTCCCTTTGTTCATAAACTTAATTTGTTCTATAATTTTGGAAATGATAGCCACGTCTGTGTTCGTTTGGGGAAGACAACCATGATCAAGTTAGTGATTCAAGGTAGGGTCTGAAAACAAAAAGAAAATTTTGCCAAAAGATTCTGATTATCAACTAAACTATGTGCAAACAAGTGTTACTGAACCAAGGTACCACTATAATCCCAGCAATCTAGAAAACTCAGGCAGGAGAAATACAAGTTAGAACTTGAGACCTTGTCTCAAAATACAAGTAAAAATTTAAAGAGTTACAAATATAGGTCAAAGTGCAAAATCCCTGAGTAAAAGTCCAGAATGAGGCAAAGACATACACACACACACACACACAGAGAGAGAGAGAATATGAGAGTATGAATACGAATATTCCAGGGTTAAAATTAAATCTCAAACATTCAGAGCACCTCAGAAGTCACTTTCATTATAGCTGAAGGACACTTCCCCATAGCTAGAGCCATAATGTTCAAACCATATCAGCTTCAAAAGTTGGGGACACTTCAAAGGCTGCAATTAGGAGGGAAGAAGTTCCACTTGTATTTACTTACAAGTAGTTATATGTAAGCTCTCTAATAAAAAAAAAAACCTATTTAAAGGTAAAACATTAGGAAATTAATTGCCACCACTAGACTACAATAAATACCTCCTAACCAACTCTCTGTTATCATTTCATGATGCCTAAGTAGTCTCTGGATTATGAATTTCGCTTTCCAAATGTCCAAATGCCAAAGTGGCTATCCTTGCCAGCAAACTCTAATCACTTGAAAAGTGCATCTACCCAACTGTGAATTTTAAAAACTAGTACTAGATTTAACAACATGGTCTCATGTGATTCTAATCAGAAGACCTTATCAACTCTGGACAAACTGACAAAATCAAATGATGGGGTCTACAAAGTTGAAAACTAGGTTCTAAAATACACTGTCCTTGGAAAATTAGAGCCACCTGGAAAAACTGGGCTTGATGGCTTGTTGATCAGTCTCTGGAGTTGCAAGAGTGATTATATGATAAACTGATAAAACTGTAAAGAATAAAACACTTCACAGAGAACAAAATGTACTTCAGCAGTTGGCCTAGGTACCCAGATCTTTGATGGGCTATCCTCATTTCAAGATATAGAGACTGAGGCTTTACTGAACCAACTTGGTTTAATCAGATATAAGAAATCTGTAGCCAGATTCCTGAGCTTTTTGCTAGATTTCTGACCTACAGAACTTTGAAGTAACTGGATTATTAGACAAAAAAGTCATGGTGACCTCTTGGCAATATCAGAAAACATCTTTAGGAATAATAAGCCTTGAATTCCCTGTCCCTGTACCATGTCTTTTTATTACACATTAAGACTAATTCAAATGTCATGTTAAGCCAAATAATTGCCCATGTGCAGCCACAACACCCTGTGTGAACTAGCATGACAACAGACATACTTAGTGCCATGGTACAGGGACTAATGTACCCGTCAAGGCAAGTGTAACACCCAGCATAGCACATTCCAGGCACTATTACTGTTAAATAAGTAAATGTTCTATAAAATACTTTCAGATAATTTATCATTTTGACCCTTGTAAGCAAAATGAAAAGTAAGCAATACATATTTTATCAGTCTCCTAAATCCCTAAGTCAGAATGCTTACTTAGCTCAACTGGGTTCATACTCCAAGATCTGGGTTAGTTTATGGGTCTTACTGAGGCAGGAAGGCAGGGAATGGCAAAGCTGGTTGGGGGAGTAAGCGCGACCACATTCCAGGACAAACAATTCCCGGGAACCCGTATGTGGACTCTACAAGAGAATGCATGACTATGTAGTATAAATATAAAATGACACAGAATGAACAGCTCACTCTCATGGCTCTTCAGAGTAGCCACCTTTGTGTACAAGATGTACTTTTGTTACATTTTTTTTTATCTCTTTTACTTAGCCCAAGTTCACTCTGCAGAGACAGCTTCTTCTCCCTTACCCTTCACTTTTAACTTTTCCTAACTCAAATAAATGTGAAGTTTTGCTGCCATTTTTGCTTGTTTCAGTCAATTCTTTGTTCAAGATGGAAAGAACCACCCCTCACTCCCCAGACCAAAGGCAGCAGTTGGCTGCCCCTCCTCCTCGTCCCCTGGATCTGGGACAACCCTGGATTATCAGGTGCCCCTCCTTGCCCCCCAGAACAAGGGCTGCAGGAATCACTGGCTGCACCTCCTCCTTGCCTCCCGGACCTGGGATGGCCACAGATCGTAGGCTACCCTCCCTCCTCATCCCCCAGACCTAGGGCAGCCACAGGTGGTCAGCTAACTTTCCCCCTCATCCCCTAGACCTAGAACTGCATGGATTGTTGGCTACCAACTGCTCTTCCTTGCCCCTATACCTGGAATGGCAGAAGATTGCAGGTCATCCTTCCCCCCCACCAAAAAGACCACAGTACCTCACTGACAATCATGACCCCTTCCACCACCTGCAGAACCCTGCTGGTCTGATGGGAGACTCAGCAACCCCTCATTCACACAGAGGACCTCAGTGGGTTTTACGACAGTGTGCTGAGTTTCCCCCTCAAACAGAGGACTTCAGTGAGTAAACAGGAGCAGTGGTGAAGTCCCCCCCCAGCTGTCGGTCCGTGGCAAGCCTGGCAAGAATGTGGGTGAGTCCTTCCTCCATACAGAGAACACCAGGTGGGTTAAGGAGAGTGTCAATAAGGCCTCCCCTAACCTGGAGAAAACTAAAAGGGCTTATGAGACACCCAGTGACACAGTAGGGTCCCAGCCAAGACAAACACTATAGACAGGGAGATCTGGTGACCTGGAACAACCTGAAGACACAGTAACAGCAGGAATTAAGGGTTGACTTACATCAATACTCCTAGGCTAGTCAGCCTTGGAAGGCCCTGCAGGAGGAATTCAGGTAACTGGCCCACCCCTTCATTGTAAACAGGAGCCAGCAACTGTACAAACATCAACCACACGTAGGACCCTAAGACTTGTTCTACGGACAGTTGAGACTACTGGGATTGAAAGAACAAATATTAGCCCAAGCAATGAAAATGACAAAACAAAAAAGCAAAATGCAATCTCAAACATCCGGTCCATCAGGAACAAGTACAGCAGACATTGAAATAGAGGACATTAAAAGTCATACACCTGAAATTTCTGAAAAGAAAGCAAGTGAAATAAAGAAACAAATCCATGAAGCTATAGAGGAAATCATATACAAATAATCTCTCATGTAAAGAAAAAAATGACAACCTTAATAAAAGAGTTGCTCAGCATAGCTAGAGAAGACATAGATTAAAAAAAAATTACAGAAGCATGGCAAAATGATGGAAACCTTGAATGAACAATAAAGATATGTTGACTGCATGAAACAAATTCAAAGAAATATCCAGGAAATAAAAAATTCTACTGAAAGCTGGTAAAACCATTTGAACGAAACTAAGGATAGAATTTCGGACCTTGAGGACAGGATCACAGCTACCGATCATGAAAGGAAAGAACTTTTAAAAATAACAAGGCAACAAAAAATGACAATTCAACAGCTTCAAGATGATGCAAAGAGAAACAATATAAGATTGCTAGACATCAATGAAGATGCAGGGTTCAATGCAAATGACATAGGAAAACTATTTGCAGAATAGCAGAAAATTTCCCAAACATGGGGAAAGAATCTGATATACAGATAAGTGAGGCATATAAAATGCCAAACAGTCATAACCAAAATAAATCTACACCCAGTCATATAATAATTAAGATCCCAGACATACGGCATAAAAACAGAACACTTTTTAAAAAAAAGACACAACTCACCTATCAAGAAAAGCCCATTAGAATCACAGCAGACTTTTCAGCACAAACCCTCAAGCTAAGATGAGCTTGGAGTGAAGTATTTCAAGCCCTAAAAGAAAACAACTTTCAACACAGGTTGATATACCCTGCAAAACTTTCTTTTAAATGTAATGGAGAAATAAGATACTTCCATGACAAAGAACTAAAAAAATTCATGTTCACCAAACCAACCCTAGAAAGAGTACTGAAAGACATACTAGAGAGAGATTAAAAACGACTATAATTTCCAGAACAACAGAAAGAAACCACCAGACAGGACAAGTAGCTAAACAAGGGGGAAAAGCAGAAAACCAACAGCAGGAAAATAACATGACAAAGTTTAGCCAAAATATATCAGTTACATCCATCAATGTAGATGGCCTCAATGCACCTATTAAATAAATAGGTTGACAGAATGGATCAAGACACAGGATCCAACGATATGCTGTATACAAGAAACACATCTGACTCAAAAGGAAAGTCACAAACTAAAAGTCAAAGGATGAAAAACAAAATCCCATGCAACAGGAACCTAGAAAAAAGCAGGGGTAGCATTCTGTTTGCAGACAATGTGAATTTCAAACCAAATATGAGCAAAAGAGTTAAAGAAGGTCACTACATACTTGTCAGGGAAATAACTGAAGAGGAAGAGCTAACAATCATAAACATATATGGACCAAATATAGGAATAACCAACTATATAACACAAGCACTAACAGACATGAAAAGTCAAGTAAGCAACAGTACAGTTCTAATGGGGAACATTAACATCCCATTGTCACAAAGAGATCAACTAGATAAAAAGTCAGCAAAGAAATAACAGAACTAGGGCTGGGGACTTAGCAGCATAAGCAACTGACTGGCAAGCACGAGGTAATCAGTTCAATTTCTGGCATTAAAAAAAAAAAAAACAGAATTGAATGAAACTTGTAAACAAATGGACTTAGCAGACGATTACAGAGTGTTCCACCCAACCACATCAGAATACACATTCTTCTCAGCTGCATATGGGACATTCTGCAAAACAGACTATATATTAATCCATAGAACATTAAGTAAATGTAAAGAGAATGAAATTATCCCATGCATATTATCTGACAATAGTGCACTGAAATTGGAAATTAATGGGAAAAATATTGCAAAACCACCATAAATACAGGGAAATTATATAACCTCTTGAACAATTGATAGGTTATAGGTGAAATTAAAAATGAAATTAAGCAATACCTACAATTCAATGAAAATGCAGATACAAAATACTGAAACCTGTGAGCCACAATGAAAGTGGTCCTAAGGGGGAAATATATAGTAATAAATTGTCACATCAAGAAAACAAAACAAGCACAAATAAACAACCTAATGCTACACCTCAAGCGTCTAGAAAAAGAACAGCAAGTCAAACGCAAAGGTCACATAAGAAAGGAAATTATAAAGATCAGAGCAGAAATTAATACAATTGAGACTAAGAAAACAATACAAAGAATTAATGAATTAAAAAGCTGTTTTTCTGAGAGAATAAGCAAAACTGATAAACCTCTAGCCAACCTTATCAAGAAAAAGAAAGAAAAAGCCCACATTCACACAATAAGGGCTAAAAAGAGAGAAATTACTACAGATCCCATGGAAATTCAAAAGATCATGAATACCTACTTTAAAAATCTTCACTCACACAGGGTGGAAAACACAGAGGAAATAGACAGACTTCTAGAAATGTATGAATTCCCAAAGCTCATTTAAGAAGATAGAACAATTTTGAGTAACCCAGTACTAGCTACTGAAATTGAAAACATGATTAAAAATTTACCAACAAAGAAAAGCCCAGGTCCTGATGGATTTACAGCTGAATTAGACAAGAAATTTAGAGAAGATTTAATGCCAATACTCCTCAAGCTCTTCAATGAAACTGAAAAGGAAGCAATCCTCCCTAACTCATTCCGGGAGGCAAGTATCACTCTGATATCAAAACCAGAGAAAGACCCAACCAAAAAGGAGAACTATAGGTCAATCTCACTAATGAACATTGATGCAAAGATTCTCAATAAAATACTGGCAAATAAAATGCAGCAAATCATCAAGAAGATTATACATCATGTCCAAGTGGGATTTATCCCAGGAATGCAGGAATGGTTTAACATATGCAAATCAATGAATGTAATACACCACATCAACAGAGTCAAAAACAAAAATCACATGATCATCTCAAATAGATGCAGAAAAAGCTTTCGAAAAGTCCAACACTTGTTTATGATAAGAACCCTACAGGAACTCAGAATAGGTGGTATCTACCTCAATCTGATAAAGGCCATATATGACAAACCAACAGTCAGTTATACTAAATGGATAAAAACTGAAAGTTTTCACTCTAAAATCAGGAAAAAGAGATGTCCACTATCACCATTCCTATTCAATATAGTTCTGGAAACACTAGCCAGAGCAATCAGACAATGGAGAGAAATAAAAGGAATAAAGATAGGAAAAGAAGAAGTTAAATTATCACTATCTGTAGATGACATGACACTCTACATAGAAGACCCCAAAAAACTCCATTAAAAGACTACTAGAGTTAATAAACAAACTCAGCAGAGAAGTTGGATACAAAGTCAACACTCAAAAATCAATAGCATTCCTGTACACAAACAAAAACTCACTGAAATTATGCAAATAACACCTCTCACAATAACATCCAAAAAATGAAATACTTAGGAATCAACCTAACCAAGAACGTAAAAGACCTATACACTGAAAATTACACTACTCTAAAAAAGGAGATTGAAGAGGATATTAGAAAATGGAAAGATACCCATTGCTCCTGGTTAGGAAGAACCAACATTGTGAAAATGGCCATACTCTCAAAACTGTCATACAAATTTAACACAATCCCAATCAAAATACCATTAACATACCTTACAGATCTGGAGAAAACATTCCTAAAATTCATTTTGAAACAGAACATACCTAGAATAGCAAAGGCAATTCTGGGCAACAAAAGCAAGGCAAGAGGCATCTCAATCCTTGACTTGAAATTATACTACAAAGCTACAGTGATAAAATCAGCATGGTACTGGCAAAGAAATAGACCTGAGGATCAGTGGAACAGATTAGAAGATGCAAACACAACTACAAAGACACTCAGCCAAGCCACCTTATATTTGACAAAGGGGCTAAACATGTTCACTGGAAGAAAGATAGCTTCTTTAATAAATGCTGCTGGAAAAATTGGCTTTCCACATGCCAAAGACTGAAACTAGACTCATGTCTATCACCATGTACTAAACTAAAGTCAAAATGGATCAAATATCTAAATATTAAAACTGGACGATAAAGTAGGTAGAAATCTTGAAGACATAGCAGTAGGCAAAGAGTTCATAAACAAAACACAAACTGAAGAAGTACTGCAAAGAATCTACAACTAGGATATCATTAAAGTTTTTGCACTTCAAAAGAAATCAACAAAGTGAAAAGAAAACCCACAGAATGGGAAAGAATTTTAGTCAGCAGTCCCTCAAAGGACTTATATCCAGAACATATAAAGAATTGAAACACATCAAGCCCCCATATTCAAAGACCCACTCTAAAAATGAGCATCTGAGATACATATGCATTTCTCAGAGGAAGATATACAAATGGCAAATAAATACATGGGGAAATGTCCACCATCACTGATCATTCGAGAAATGCAAATTAAAACAGCACTGAGATTTCATCTCACTCTAGAAAGAATGGCTGCCATCAAGAAATCAACCTGTAACAAATGCTGGCAGGACTATGGGGAAAAAGGAACACTTCTCCACTGTTGGTGGGAGTGTAGACTGGTGCAGCCACTATGGAAATCAGTATGGAGACTCCTCAAAAAACTAGGATTAGAAGTCCCGCTCAATCCAGCTATTCCCCTCCTGGGTATTTTCCTAGAAAAATTGAAACTGTCATGTCATAGTGATATATGTGCACCCATGTTCATAGCAGCACAATTTGTAATAGCTAAATCTTGGAAACAACCAAAATGCCCATCAACCACAAATTGGCTGAAAAAGATGTGGTATTTTTATATAATGGAATATTATTCAGCTATAAAAAAGGATCACCTTAAGGCTTTTATAGGTAAATGAAGGCAACTTGAGACTCACATTGGTAAATATTGTAGTCTCTCTCTAGTGTAAAAAATAATTAAAAAAAAAGAAAGAATAACAAGATCCAAAATGTACAACAGATACTGTAATAATGAAAGGAAAAGACAGTGCTCAAAAGGAAAGAACTTATAGGTATAGACAAAGAACTGTATGTATGTTTAAGTGTGCAAGACAGATAACCATACTACTAATTCTGTTAGTTCATCAAAAAGAATAGCTTATGCTGTCACTGTTTGATTGTCCTTTCATTGTTTTATGCTTAGACTTTGTAACTTGAACAACTACTTCTAAGATAACAATATATATTAACTAGTGTTGATTTCTTATTTTTTTTGAAATTCTGTATTATTTCTACCCTTTTTTCTGTTTTGCTTTAAAAAAAAGAGAGAGATGGAAAGAACCTGGAAACCACCTCCAGGCAATCCCAACACCCCAAAACACTGGAACATTACAATTTTCTTCATCTGCTTCCCCAATATTCTTCACATGACTATGTATCAGATTTCTCTGGGACTCATAACAAAAATAATAACACTATTTCACCCAATTCACACAGCAACACCTGTAAAAAGTTTTAAGGAGAGATAGACAGTTCAGTGGTAGAGCGCTTGCCTAATATATATAAAGCCGTGGGTTTGAGAACCACCACTACCAAAAAAATTACAAGGCTGGGTGCTGAACCCAGGGTCTCCATCTATACTAGCCAAGCACTACACTATGGAGGTACAACTATAGTCCCTACAGAATAACCTTAAATTTCATGACATATTATATTTTTTGATCTATTTCATTAAATAAACAAAACAGCTGTCCACCCCACTTTAACTGCTTTCACTATATCATGTTCCTTTTGTAAGAGCAAAGTTGGGAAACATGGCCATCAACTCAATCCACAACACTTCAAATTAATTTAATGTTTTTAACTATGTCAAAAAAAATAGGAAAATAAAAAGGCAAAAAACCCAAAATGAAAAACACAATCTCAACATAAACAAATTTTATATATTCATATCATTAGGACATCCCATATTAATGTCATCATTATGCTAATCAGTCCACAATGGGCTGTATTATCTGGGGGTTTCATAGAATGAATCATTTAAGATAGTGAAGTTCCTAGAGATATGATATATATCTCCAAGTCTTTTCAAGTTTCCGTGAGGCTTAAATATTTTGAATCTATAAATTTCTAAAAGTAATTAATTAGTTTTCTAAGATATTTTCTAGGTGAGCTGACATTCCTATCAATATACTATTTATAGTAAGCATTCACCCTACTAGTTTAGAAACTGGATAACTGTATTTACTGGAATTGCACACAAAGTATGAAAAGTATTTAAATGAAGGATTTCAAAATGTTTTCTTAAATAACACATTAAAAATAGATTATTAAGTTAGTGACATTAACATTTTTCACTGATCATAGACTTGACCTATTTCCTGGTTCTCAAGTCATGTCACATAGATGAGATGTTACATTTGCACAAGCGCAACAAACACATGATTCATTTTATTCCTCCCTCCAAATCTATGGATAATCTGTCATGGCAGAGACACAGCCATAGAAGCCTCATCTCAACACTGCTGAAAGTCACTGCCAAACCAATTTGACATCCTAGATCTAAAAAAATGGTTGTGGTAACTTAGGGTCATTTCTTCATAAAACCTTTATACTGTAATTATCAGAATTATTAGCTTTTCATCATGTCCTTCTTAAACTACCTTTCTTACACTGATGTCTAAGACAGCAGTGACAGAAATGAAGTATTGCTCTTATGTTATAAATGCCTATCTCTCGAAAACAGTCCTTCCAATAGAATGCAGATGTCTTGTGCTTTGGGTGAATGATTTGGGGATGTCAATGCACAATGTATATACTATCATTGCCTCCTGATTGACATGTTTTGAAATTTTGTTTTTTTTCTCTTTGAAAAAAAAAAGTCCCCCAATATAGTGAAATCCACTCATCCAAAAGTAGTGTAAGGAAACTTCCGGTTAAATATGACAGATAAACCATACGTTACTATCTTTCTTCCCCCTACCCCTCCCAAAGAGTTAAGAAACTTTAATTTTCAGCAGATTGGAGGTAAATGAAAAACGCATAAAGAATTCAGCACAGCTGAGGCTTAGCTTACACCTCCACAGACCTTGCTAATAAGAAGCAAGCTTATTTTCATCTGTGGGGCTCTGGAAAGACTTAGGATTTAAGCCAAAAAGTATATGCAAAATTCAGAAGTGAAAAGGCAGAACCAAAAACAAGAAAACTGAGTGAACTATTCCCAGGTCCCCTGTTCCTCTCAACATAGCCAATGAAGAATCAGAGGTTTGTTTCCTGGGGAAAGGAGGCTTCAGACTGGGCAACACTAAATATAGTGAATTAGAGGTAAAGGGCATGTGTGCCTAACACAGCACAAGTGATACTATGTATAATTCAGTGAAAGCCCCAAGCCCCTTTCTCAGCACCGTTTCAGAAGTTGATGGTAGAATTACAATTCCTCACTCCTTTCCAAACAGTGTTTCTCTGGAAAAATTGAGTGATATCTATAAAAGACTTCCAATTAACGACATGTTTCTATTTTCTCCAACAACAAAGGAAATTTACAGCCTATCATCTATTGCTAGCATTAAGGGGGTCTCTATCACTTGCTACTTCTACATAGCATCAGATTTTTACTGCTTGACCCTTAAATCTGATGATAGTCTAGAGCGCTGTTTTGAAAAGAAAGCCCCCAATGTAAAAAAAAAAAAAAAAAAAAAAAAAAAAAAAAAAAAAAAAAAAAAAAAAAAAAAAAAA
>PVJX010032587.1:5926-20412 GCA_004027295.1 Dolichotis patagonum
CTCTGCCACTGTTCCTGAAATGCTCGTATTCTTGTTCTCTCTCCCTAGAATGTCCTTCAGTATTTTTTGTAGGGTTGGACTGGTGGTCACAAATTCTCCTAGCTCCTCTTTGTCATGGAAGCATCTTTTTTCTCCATTAATTTCTAGAGAGAGTTTTGCAGGATACATCAATCTGGGCTGGAGGTTGTTCTCCTTCAGCACTTGAATTACTTTACTCCAAGCTCTTCTTGACCTGATGGTCTGTGTTGAGAAGTCTGCCATGATTTTGATGGGTTTTCCTTTATAGGTGATCTGTTTCTTTTGTCTGATGGCTTTTGATATTCTGTTCTTATATTGAATTTCTGGGATCTTGATTATTATGTGTCTGGGTGTAGCTCTGTTTTGGTTGTAGGTGGCTGGAGTTCTGTATGCTTCATACCTCTGCATATCATTTCTTATTTCTATGCTTGGGAAATTTTCCTTAATAATTTCTGTGAATAGCCTTTGTAATTCCTCGTTTGATTCCTGCTTCTTCATTCACATACTTTATTCTTAAGTTATAGATCCTCTTGTCATCTTCCAGTCTTTGTATCTTTACTGCCTGCTCCCTTGTTATTTTTAAGAGATCTTCCCTTTCATGACCCCACATTGCCAGCCTGTGTTCAATTTTTGATAGTCTGTCTTTGGTTTCTTTCAAGCAGTTTTGCCAGCTTTCTATGGAGTCTTTAGTTTCCTGATAATCTCTTTGAATCTGCCTCATGAATGCTAGGTTTTTTCTGAATTCTTCATTAAATTTTTCTCTCCATTTTTGTTCCTCCATTCTTCTGTCTGTGTCTTCTTGAGAGGTGCTCAGCCCTTCTTTTATTAATCTACTTATCTCTTGTTTAATTTGAATTTATATTTCAGTTTTGGTCCCACTTACAAGGTCCTGAAGATATCTCTTTATGTCTGCTAATGCTGTGTTTGATGTTGCATTTTTGCTGCCCTCAATCTCTTTTGTATTTACCTCTCCTGGATCAATGTTCTCAGGGTTGGGGGCTTGGAGTTGTTTCTTATTTCTCCCTTTCATCATGTTTTTATTTCCTTCCATACAAATGTACAGTATAATTCCCAGACCCTTTTCTTGTTGTTTAAGGCTCCTCTAGAGGGTGCAGGCTAGGAGCTTTAGCCCTCTTCAATAGGTTATCAGAGATTAGAGTTCACCCTCGGGCAGTGTGCACTAGCTCCTCCCTTCTGGGCCAGTCAACCTTTGCAGGCCTTCACTGTGTCAATGTGCACTGATCTCAGGGAAGTAATATTGTAGTGACTCACTGGGTCCCCACCAGGGGCCGGCCTAGTCCAAGCAGATTCCACCAATCCACTTGGCAAAGGGAGCAACCAGCTGAAGCCACTTCCTTATGGTGTTGGGGCTGTCCTGTCCAAATCCAACATGTCATCCAGTCAGTTTCCCCTTTCCTGTGGGAGGGTCTTGTTTCCATCACTCACCGCGTGTTGATGCCAGTCCCCAAGAACTGCTGCACTCCCCGACCTCCAACTTCAGTGCAGCTGTGGTGGGAATTCATGGCACCTCTGGGTGGGTCACGTGCATGGCCGGTCTGGGTGAGCTGCATGCAGGGCTGTTCAGCTCCGCGCTCTGGTGGCTCAAGCCAGTCACTTCAGTGTGGATCACTTGTTCAGGTCGGGCATGAATTCAGGGGGCTTGAGGAGGGCGCAATGCTCGCTGATCTTATCTTCACTAATAGTAGCCCCAGGACCTCATATTTGAGCAGTTTTTTGCACTTTAGTTTCTTCCTGGGTTGTGAGAGTCCATCTCTCTCTGTTTGGGTCTCTCCAAGGTGTTTTATTCCAGCATTTGAGCTGTCTTTCTCAGAGAGGGTCTCTCTCCTGCTACCTACCAGTCTGCCATCTTGTCTTCAATTCTAGTCACTAAGTCTTACCATGGTTCATTTTTCAAAATTCTGCTTAAATATATATAGTAATGGTTCACTAGATAGTTCTTAGAGGTTTCAGTCCATACTTAGTTGGCTCCAAGGCAGCGTGGCATGGTGGAATAGTAAGGCAGAAACTGGAAAAAGTGCCACCGGGGTGAAGTATTTCAAGCCCTGAAAGAAAACAACTTTCAACCCAGATTGATGTACCCAGCAAAATTTTCTTTCAAAATTGATAGAGAAATAAGATACTTTCATGACAAAGAACAGCTGAAGAAATTAATGTCTACCTAAACTAACCCTAGAAAGAATACTGAAAGACATACTAGAGAGAGACAAAGATGACTACAATTCCCAGAACAACAACAGAAAGAAACCACCAGACATGGCAAGCAATTAAACAAGGGGGGGGGATGAGAAATTAAAAATAGGAAAATATCATGACAAATTTAGCTACTATGCATCAGTTAGATCTATCAATATAAATGGCCTCAATTCACCTATTGAATTCACCTATTGAAAGAAATAGGTGGAGAGAATGGATCAAGAAACAGTATCCAACAATATGCTGTATACAAGAAACACATCTGACTCAAAACTCATAGACTAAAAGTCAAAAGATGGAACACAATATTCCATGGGACAGGAATGCAGATAAAAACAGGGGTAGCTATTCTCTTTGCAGACAATTTAAACTTCAAACCAAAAACGATCAAAAGAGATAAAGAAGGTCACTACATACTTGTTAAGGGAAAAATTGAAAAGGAAGAGCTAATAATCATAAACATGCACTAAATACAGGTGAACCCAACTATATAATACAAATAATAATAGACATGCAAACATCAAATATGCAATGACACAACTGTAACAGGGGACCTAAATACTCTATTGTCACAAAGAGAGGGATCAACTGGACAAAAAGTTGGTGAAGAAATAACAGAACTGAATCAAACTTGTGAACAAATGCACTTAGTAGACATTTACACAGTATTCCACCCAACAACATTGCAATACACGTTCTTCTTAGCTGCACATGAGACATTCTCTAAATTAGACCATATACCAAGCCATAGAACATGCTTATCTTAGTTACTTTTTATTCATTGCTGGAACAAAATACCCAATACCCAAAATTAAGGAAGGAAAGGTTTATTTCTTACAGTCCTTGGAGGTTTCAGTCCTTGCTCAGTTGGCTTCAAGGCAGAGTGGCATGGTGGGGCTGCAGTTCATGGCAGCTGCAAACTGCAGGATGTGAACCAGCAAGAGAGACACATTTTCCTCCACTGTTACATCATATCCTGGCTCCACCCCTAAGTGGATGTAGCACTCACACCACCAATCCAAGTGCTAGACAACAAACCGATTACAAATGCTAGATTTGGTTGAGTCCATAATTCATGATGCGTAGGGGCCATTGACATAAACCATGACAATGCTTAAGTAAATGCAAAGGGCTAGAAATTATCCCATACATATTATCTGACCATAGTGCACTAAAATTGGAAATTAATGGCAAAAGAAACTGCAAAACCTACATAAACACATGGAAACTAAATAACAAGCTTTTGAATAGCCAATGGGCTACAGATGAAATTAAAGAATAAATTAAACAATACCTAAAGTTAAATAAGAATGCAGCTATAACATATTGATACTTGTGGGCTGCAAGGAAAGTGGTGCTAAGAGGGAAATATATAAGAATGAATTGCCACATCAGAAAAACAGAATGAGCAGAAATAAACAACCTAATATTCACCTCATGTTTCTAGAAAAAGAAGAGCAAATCAAGCCCAAAGCTCACAGAAGAGAGCAAATTATAATGATTAGAGCAGAAATTAACACAACTGAGACTAAAAAAACAATAGACAGAAAGAATCAAAGAGCTGGTTTTTGAGAGAATAAACAGAATTGATAAACCTCTAGCCAACCTTATCAAGAAAAAGAAAGAAAAAACTCAAATTCATGCAATAAGGACTGAAAAGGGTGTAATTGCTACAGATCCCATGAAAATTTAGAAGATCATGAATAACTACTTTGAAAATCTTTATTCACATAGGGTGGGAAACACAGAGAAAATGGACAGATTCCTAGAAATATATGAATTACCAAAGCTGAATCAAGAAGATGTAACAATTTTGAATAACCCAATATTAGCTACTGAAACTGAAAACATGATTAAAACTTACCAACAAAGAAAAATTTAGGCTTAATGGATTCATGGCTGAACTATATAAGAAATATAGAGAAGATTTAATGCCAAATACTCCTCAAACTCCCAATGAAATTGAAAAGAAAGCAATTCTCCCAAACTCATTCCTGGAGGGAAGTATCGCTCTGATACCAAAACCAGAGAGAGACACAACAAAAAAGGAGAACTATAGGCCAATCTCCCTAATGAACACTGATGCAAAGATTCTAAATAAAATGGTAGCAAATAGAATGTAGCAAATCATCAAGAAGATTATACATCATGACCAAGTGGGATTTATTCCAGGAATGCAGGTATCATTTTACATATGCAAATAAATAAATGTAATACATCACATCAATAGAGCCAAAGACAAAAATTACATGATCATCTCAATAGATGCAGAAAGAGCTTTTGATAAAGTCCCATGCTTGTCCATGACAAAAACCCTATAGAATCTTGGAATAGGTGGTATCTACCTTAATCTGATAAAAGCCATCTATGACAAGCCAACAACCAACATTATACTAAATGAACAAAAACTGAAAGCTTTCACTCTAAAATCAGGAACAAGACATGGATGTCCACTATCACCACTCCTATTCAATATAGTTCTGGAAACAATAGCCAGAGCAATTAGACAAGATGGAGAAATAAAAAGAATAAATTTAGGAAAGGAAGAAGTTAAATTATCACTATTTGCAGATGACAATAGTCCACATAGAAGACCCCAAAAACTCTACCAAAAGACTACTAGAGTTAATAAGCAAATTCAGCAGTGTAGCTGGATAAAAAGTTAACACTAAAAAATCAATAGCATTCTTGTACCCACACAAAAAACTCACTGGGAGAGAAATTATGGAAATAACACTTTTCACAATAGCATCCAAAAAAATAAAATGCTTATGAATAAACCTAACAAAGGATGTAAAAGACCTATACATTGAAAACTATAGTACTGCATAAAAAATGGAGATTGGGGCTGGGGATTTAGCTCAGTGGCATAAGTGCCTGCCTGGCAAGTGTGAGGTTGTGAGCTCGATCCCTGGTACCAAAGAGAGAGAGAGAGAGAGAGAGAGAGAGAGAGAGAGAGAGAGAGAGAGAGAGAGAGATTGAAGAGGATGTCAGAAAATGGAAAGATATCCCTTGCTCTTGGTTAAAATGGCCATATTCCTAAAATTGGTAAACAGATTTAACACCGTCTCAGCAAATTACTATTGACATACCTTACAGATCTAGAGAAACCATTCCTAAAATTCATTTGGAAACAGAAAACACCTAGAATAGCCAAGGCAATCCTGGGCAAGACTTGATATTGTACTACAAAGCTACAGTGATAAAATCAGCATGGTACTGGCAAAACCACCAGACCTGAGGATCAATGGGACAGGTTAGAAGATGCAAACAGAACTACAAAGATAAGCCACCATGTATTTATCAAAGGAGCTAAACATGTCCACTGGAAGAAAGACGGCCTCTTTAATAAATGGTGCTAGAAAAATTGGCTTTCTACATACTGAAGACTAAAACTAGACCCATGTCTACCACCATGCACTAAACTGAAGTCAAAATAGGTCAAAGATCTAAATATTAGAATAAAAAATAAATCTACTGGAAGACAAAGTAGGTACAAGTCTTGAAGATATTGGGGTAGGCAAAGAGTTCATGAACAAAATGCAAACTGCAAGGGAAGTATTTCAGAGAATCAACAACTGGGATCTCATCTCATTAAACAGCTTTTGATCTTCAAAAGAAATCACCAACAGAGTGAAAAGAAAACCCACAGAATGGTAAGGAAATTTAGCCAGCTCTCCCTCAGACAATGGACTTATACCTAGAACATATAAAGAACTGAAAAACATAAGGCCCTCCAAGTTCAAAGAACCAATCCAAAAATGGGCATCTGAGATGAACATGTACTTCTCAGATGAAGAAATACAAATGACAAATACATGAAGAAATGTGTTCACCATCACTGGTCATTTGAGAAATGCAAATTAAAACATTGCAATTCCATTTCACCCCAGAAAGAATGGCTGCCATCCAGAAATCAACTGATAACAAATGTTGGCAGGCTGTGGGGAAAAACAAACACTTCTCCATTGTTGGTGGGAGTGTAGACTGGTGCAGCCACTGTGGAAATCAGTGTGGAGATCCCTCATAAAACTAGGATTTGAAGTCTCACTCAATCCAACTCTTTTCCTTCTGTGTATTTTCCCAGAAAAATTGAAAATGTCATGTCACAGCAATATATGTACACCCATGTTTATTGCAGCACAATTTGTAATAGTTAACAAATTAACTAACAAATAGTTAACAAATAGTTAGCAACAACCAAAATGCCCATTAACCACAGAATGTATAAAATTTGTACTGCCATTCACAGTCCAGAGGTAGAGAGAAGGCCACACCAGGAAGCAAGCCCAGTCTGGGAACCAGTGCTACGTGTGGGCTACTGCTGGACTGGAACAGACAGATCCCAGACCTTTCCAGCACACAGGCTGGCAAACAAGAAGTACCCACCCCCAACACTCCTTGCCATAAGTGACCAGCTTATCCAGAGAAACACAGGCTGTGATGATAGCTATGGGAATGAAATGCAATTGGATGCCTGTGGTGCTTTGGTGTTTCACTAATGTTGCGGGTCTAGGGCCAGTGGTCTGATTATAGGTTCAGAGGATAGTGGTACACAGCATGGCATGTGGGGGGAGGATCTCCTTCTGAGGGTTGCAGCCATTGTTGATTCCCTATGGTCTTGTTTTGAGGTACTATATCATTTCCATTGTTTTGTTGGTTTGGGTTTTACTTGCTTTTGATTTGTTTGATTATGTCAAATACCATTGCAGGAGCAGCTATTTCAAAGATAAAAAGCTATATTATAAGTTCTACTTTTTCAAGATCGCTATCTGCGATCCGGTCCTCAAGGTCTGAGATTCTATCCTCAGCTTCATTTAAGTGGCTTTGCGGGCTTTCAATAAAATTTTTTGCTTCTTGCATATCTCTTTCAATTTGTCTTGTAGATTCTGCTTGTTTTCTGCATTGTTCATTCAAAGTTTCAATCAATTTCCCATGTTCCTGTAGTTTCTTATCTATTTCTTCTCTAGCTATGTTGAGCAGGTCATTTACTAAGGTTGTTACTTTTGTCTTTACATAAGACATTATTTCTAATTTGAGTTCCTCTATAGCCTCATGGATTTGTTTCTTTACTTCATTTGCTATATTTTCAAAGATTTCTGGTGCATGAATTTTAGGGTCCTCTATTTCATTATCAGCTGCACTTGCCCCTGATGGGCTAGATGTTTGGGATTGCATTTTACCTTTTCATTTATTCACTTTCACCTTTTGGGTAAATTTCTGGTCTTTCTATTCCAACAGTCACAAGTTTCTGTAGTGTGTGCTTCAGGGTTCTACTGTGTGGTTGATGTTTGTCAAATTGCTGGGTACCACCATGAAGAGGAGATCTAGTCTCCTGAATTCCTCCTAATGTGCCTGTTCGGTGAGTCCTATATTCTTTCTGGGCTAACTAGCTCAGAAGTATTGATGTAGGGCAGCTCTTAGTTCCTGCTGTTGTTATATATTCAGGTTGTTGCAGGTCACCAGGTCTCCCTGGCTAGAGTGTTTTTGTCAGCTGAGGCCCTACTGTTTCACTGGGGGTATCATAAATTCTTTTAATTTCCTCTAAATTGGGGCAGGGCAATATTGGCTCTCTTGCCAGGTTAGCCAAGGTCTTACACTTGGAGGGGGTTTCACTTCTGCCCCTATTTACCCACTGCAGACCTCTATTTTGGGGGGCAAACTCACCACACTGACTGAAGCCTGGTGAAGTCTTCTGTTTGGGTGAGGGGCTCCTGAGCCTCTCATCGAGCCAGCGTGGTAGTCCACTGCAGTCCAATGTTCCCGGTGGAAGGGTGGGTCAGCAGATGTGGTCCCAGGCAGCTCACACTTGTGGCAGACTTCCTAGATGTTCCTGGAGGAGGGGGGGCCCAGCAGTGGTAGACCCAGGCACCTCAGGCCCTCCGCCACTGGTCCCCGCAATGTTCCCTGTGGGTGAAGGGCGGGCCTAGCTCTCCTGAATAGCCCTGTCTCTCAGCAGCAGGTCCTATGATGTTCCCAGTCCCAAACAGGCCCAGCTCTCAGCTCAGTGGCAAATAAATACATGAAGAAATGTTCAACATCACTGGTCATTTGAGAAATGCAAATTAAAACAGCATTGAGATTTCATCTCACTCTGGAAAGAATGGCTGCCATCAAGAAATCAACTGCTAGCAAATGTTGGTGGGGCTATGGGGAAAAAGGAACACTGCCCCACTGTTGGAATGCAGACTGATGCAGCTACTGTAGAAATCAGTATGTAGATTCTTCAAAAAACTAGGATTGGAAGTCTCATTCAATCTAGCTATTCCCCTCCTGGATATTTTCCCAGAAAAACTGAAAAGGTCATGTCATAGCCATATATATGCATCCATGTTTATAGCAACAAAATTTGTAATAGCTAAATCTTTTTTTATTTAGAAAAAAAAGCAAAACAGAAAAAACGTTAGCAATAATATAGAATTTCAAGAAAAAATATTAACACTAAGAAATCATTAGTTGATAAATTACATATTGTCATCTTAGAAATAGTTGTTCAAGTTACAAAATCAAAGCATAAAATATGGACAAACAATGACAGTGAAAACCATTCTGTTCAATGATCCAATAAAAGCTTAGTAGTATGGCTATCTACCTTGCATGTAATAGCTAAATCTTGGAAACAACCAAAATGCTCATCAATCGCAAAATGAATGAAAGAAGATGAAGTATTTTTATACAATGGAATATTATTCAGCTATAAAAAAGGATGATCTTGAGGCTTTTATAGGTAAATGGAGGCAACTTGAGACTATCCTTATAAGTGAAATAAATCAGACTCATAGTTGTAAATATCACATTGCCTCTCTAGTATAAAAAAACTGAAAGCAATAAGATTCAAAATGTATAATAGATATTGTAATAATGAAAGGGAAGGAAGCACTCTAAAGGATATAACTGTATGTATGTTTAAGTGTGCAAGATAGCCATACTACTAAGTTTTTTTTAGTTCTTCAAACAGAATAGTTTGTGCTGTCATTGTTTGATTGCATGTCCACTTTTTATGCTTTGATTTTGTAACCTGAACAACTACTTTTAAGATAACAATATGTAATTTATCAACTAATGATTTCTTACTGTTATTTTTTTGAAATTCTGTATTATTTCTACCTTTTTTTCTGTTTTGTTTTTTTTCACTAAATAAAAAAAAAACACAAAGAAACCAGAAAAACCAAAGATAAGTACAAGGAAGGAAATTATAAAAATTTGAACTTAAATTAATGAAATTGAGACAAAAATACAGAGAATCAACAAATTAAGTGTTGGTTATTTGAAAGAACTAAAAAACTGTTATACACTCTAAAGAAAAAAAAGGACAGAAAAGATTCAAATCAATATAATTAGATATGAAAAAGCTGAAGTCCCAGTGAACACTGCTAGAATTCAGGTTATTAGTAACTACCTTCAACTCTATGTTGCAATAAATTGGAAAATCTAGAAGAAACATATTCCTACATAAGTATGAATTACCAAAACTGATCAAGAAGATATAAGAACTTTGAGTGATCCAATAGCAGACAATAAAATCGAAGCAAAAATAGTGATTTTAAAAACATTACTAATTAAGAAAAACTGGTACCACTGAATTCTACAAGCACTTTAGGGAAGATCTAATGCCAAAACTCTTCAAACTCTTCAATCAAATTGAAATGGAAGAAGTATTCCCAAAATCATTCCTTAAATCATTATCCTGATTCCAAAACTAGACAAGGACCCAAATAATAGAAAACTCCAGGCCAATATCTTTTTTTTAAACTTTAATTTTAAATTTTTATTCTTATTAACTTTATTGGTACAATTTAGACATACATAAGATCACATTCATCATAGGGAATTTTTAACTGTACAGGATATATCCTGATTCTTTTTTCTCCCAAATCCCTTGACTCTCTTCAAATCCTCTCTCCTTATTTACAAAACTTTGTTTCTATCTTGTCCTTATTTTATTGCCTACTCTTCACCCTGCCACCACCAAATTTCCCTTTCTTTTGAACAATTTCTCCCTATTTCACCATACCTTTTATACATGTTGGTCTGCATTTATGGAGTAGGAAAATTTATTATGGAAAAAGAATGGGGGATAGGAATGGGGACTATGAATATCTCCTGAGAGACAGGAGGGATCCTGCATGAATTCTGCAATTCATTTGGAATAAATAAATAAAGATGCAAAAATTCTCAGTAAGATACTGGCAAATAATGCAATAAGTCATCAAAAAGATCATATACTATAACTAAGTAGGCTTCATACCATGGTTGCAAGAATGGCTCGATATGCACAGAACCAAGAACATGTACTAACTTTCCATGATGAACATAATCATCATGTACTGAAAACATGTACTAATAAAAAATACATCTCTGGGTCCTTAAACTGTTACTCATTAAAAACATGATTTGTGTTTTGTTCTGAACAGGTCAAAAGTTCAAAGAGCTTCATGTTAAACACATACACACACAAAACACACACAGAGAAACAAATAAACAAGCAGTTACTTTTCACTTAGGCCTACAAGTGCCCAACATATAACCAGAAGTAGAACAAAGCTTCATCTTGACTCTTTTCTTATTTTAAAACTTTAGATCAGATCCCTGTTCAGCTCCAAACATGGCCATGTTAAGCACACTGACAATACAAAAGTGATTAGCCCTAAATTTACATAAGCTATTTTATCCCTCTCCAAGACTGAAGACAGCAAGAGATTTATAGGAACATTCTGTTGGAGACCACAAATTCATAATGGCTAATTTTGTGTATTTTCCTATGAGATAAAAGGGAGGTTTGGGATTATTGGTACCACCCATCTGAGACTTCCCATTGAGGCTTCTAAGCATAAGATCATCTGTGCCTTCTTGTGTCATCTCAGGATCATACTCCAAGATAAGATCCTTCTTAGCATAAAATCATCTATGTAATTTTGAGTCATCCCAGGATTATACTCCAGGACAAGGTCCTTCTTAGCATATGATCATCTACACCCTCTTGAGTCTGTCTTCTGCTGAACTGGAATCCTTTACTAGCCTCACTTATCACTGTATACACCTAATAAATAGTGGCTGCTTTGGGGGTAGAGAGGTCCAATCCAGAGACATTGACTTCATAGCCATTGATGGGAATACTATACTTGCTTCTGGTTTTTATTTTTCTTGCCTTATTCTTAAGACACGCAATTAAGGACTCTTTGCTGTGCTCCCAGTAGCATTCAACTATTCAGAAGTTTCTATTTTCCTAAACCTATAATCACCTATTCCAAAGAGGCTTCTCAAGACAGATTGGTCAGAGCATAAACCATCATCTCATGTAGACTGAACTGCCCTCTCAAGCAGTAAGAACTTCTCCCAGAAACATCTTGCAAAACAAGAACTGAAAAGAGATCAACCAGACTCTAACCACCCCAGAAAATCCATAAAAGTTTGCCTCATTCTTTTGTTAAGAGCCTGCTCTTCACCAGAGCTGTGCCTCTTTCAGCTCTTCAAACCTCCCATTTTCTATTTCTTTCTTACTTTGCCTAATACAGCTACCTTTATTTCACATTGTCCTAAAATGCTTTGTGATGAGAGTTAATAAACCCAGTCTTGGGAGTCCAAGTTAGTATAATTAGAAACAATGGAGCTGAGGAAGGCACTCCCTTCTACCCATTTAATTTGAAACAGCATCCTAGGGTCAGTCCTCCTTTCATTGTCCTAAGAGAAGTAGAGAATCATAACAAAAACCCAGGCAGTGGGGGCCAGCAATATAGCTCAATGGTACAGCACCTGCCTAGCAAGCCTGAGATCAGGAGTTTGATCCAAGGTACCAAAACCAAATCAAAAGTCAGGTAATCTTTGAGCTCTGGGTGAGAGCACATGCATGTTAGATCTCCTAGCCTGACCTTTAGTTATCTTCATCCTACTCCATCCTTGTTAAGCATTTAGGAATAAACTACATATCATGTATCTAATTAAGATCAGAGTGAATTCTGGGTTAGGTATGAATGTTAGGAGTCCCTGACATGACATAGCACCTTGTCAGTCATTACTGTCAATGATACTCAGAGATTCAGGGGAGGCACATGGGCTGAGGTATACATTCTTTCAATCCTGAAAACCTAATTTATTGGGTATTGCTGCTGTATGCTGTGTTCTGTGTGCAGTTTTTTTTGTCACCCCAGCACCATTTTTCTGTTCATGACAAATGTGGTTTACTTTTACTACCAAGTGTACACTTGCAATTCCTTGCTAGTAATATACAACAGCCTGTATTATATCTGCTAAATTCACCTTCCATTAACAAGTTGAACTCTGTCTCCTCTTCATGGATCCTCCTGGAACCCCATCTCATGACAAAAAGCAACAGAAAATAGACTAAGACAACAACTAACTCATATATTAGCTTTGTTTTTGTTTTTGTTTTGCTTTGTTCTGAGACAAGGTCTTACTTGTTGTGCAGGCTACCTTTGTACTCCTTTAGCCTTGGTCTCTATTTTTTTGTTTACTTTAAAGATAGTAAAATCCAACAAA
Organism: Dolichotis patagonum; assembly: GCA_004027295.1. Taxonomy (NCBI): domain Eukaryota; kingdom Metazoa; phylum Chordata; class Mammalia; order Rodentia; family Caviidae; genus Dolichotis; species Dolichotis patagonum. The sequence continues at coordinate 18,656 of PVJX010032587.1, forward strand.
ACAAGACAGAACAAAGCCAATCAAGACAATTCAGCAAAATTGGTACAGAACTTCATAGCAGGATACCAGGAAAACAATAATAGCTACCATAGTAAATCTTGTTATCTTCACAATAGTTGTCCATTCCATCAGGTATGGCAAAATCAAATAAAAAACAAAACACTATACAACCAATCAAAACAGAATATTGAATAAAGCAAAAACAATCAGAACAAAGCAAAACCGTAAAAACAATATTGGACTTCAAAGACAAGACAGAATGAAATCCCCCATATTTGCTATACTGCATAGTCATCCTCCCAAGTGATGTTAAGACTGCTGGCCCCAGGCCTGCATAGTCAACCAAACAATACAAGCATTTAGTTGCTTTATGTACTTTACTTGCTATCAACTCAGGCTGCCCTTGGAACCATCCAGTTCCTGGGATGGGGGTAGGGGGATGCACAGTGTTTGATTCCCAGCCTGCCCAACCCTAGGCTCAAGGAGGTGCTGTCTTTTCTTTCCCTAGAATGCACGTGGCTCACACAGTTTACCAGCAAGGCTGACTGGTTGGTTTTTTGGTTGGTTCCCCAAGTCCTAGCATGGTGGATTCTCAGGAGATACTGATTTTTCTCTCCCTGGAGCGTGCACAGCTTGCACACCTTACCAGGAAAATTGGCTGGTTGATTTCTTGGTTGGTCCCCCAAGTGCCAGCATTCTAAAGAGACACTGACTTTTCTCTGTCTGGAAAGCACATGGCTCATGCAGCTTACCTCAGTATCTATTTTTTGAGACTATAGGTATGTGTTACCCCACCTGGCTAATTCATATTTTAAAATAATACTCTGAGTCTACAAAACATATCTGGCTAATATACTGTCTGTTTGGAGGGAGTCTCTGCATTGGAAATCAAAAGCGAAGGGAGAAAGGAGGTGCAAGTTTTCCTAGGAGATGCTGTAGAGAAAAACTCAGAGATTTCATTTTAAAAAAAATAAGAGTTCCTATTTTTGTGTCATAGTTTTAAACTGATGAAATTGAGAGGTCATCATTCACTGCCTACTCTTATGTGCAAAATGGTGTGAGTGTTTATTTTCTACTGCAATGATATTTGCAGATGATGGCATGAATTATGTTCTTAACAACTTGTATTTTCAAATATTTTGATTTGTATCATGTAATGTTTGTACTTAATTGCTGAATATCTTAGATCCAGTCTTGGTATTGATTGCTTTGTCTTGTTAATTACTCTTTTTTTCCTTAAATTAGATTTTGAATACAATAAGTATAAGATGTGAAGCATTTTTGTTTTCATAGGGAATACAAATTTGCAATTGTAGTTAATCATTAACCTTTTTTGAGCTGATTCTTTTATGGTATTATGAGAAATGGTGTGTAAGACCCAGAGAAAAAGAAACCATGTGAGAAGATATTTTAGATCAGGCTCAGGTCTTTTAGCATATTTTCTCCTTTTATTTTTATAAAATATAAATATTAATTCAATGTTTATCACATTAACCTCATATTTTTTTTGTTTTTTTTTATTTAAAAGAGAATAAAACAAAAGGGGGCAGTACAGAGTAGATCAGAACAGGACAACATAGGCAACACAGTACTTTACATTAAGTCAACTGGACATCAACAGTAGCTAACACCATATCTCTTACTCTGCTATAGTTGAGCATAGTTTCAAATACAATAATATCAAACATAACACAATAGTATAAAGCCATGCATATAGTGAAAGAATTCCAGGGCTTTCTGAACCGAATAACAGAAAA
>PVJX010032588.1:0-20293 GCA_004027295.1 Dolichotis patagonum
TTTGTTTTTTCTCTTTAAATCAAATTTATTAAAAAAAATAAAACAATTAGCACTCACAATAAAACTAAAGGAAGACTCACATACAGTTAATTCACAAAGGGAACAGTTACATTTAAAGATGGATCCCATAAGTGATATTAATGTTCTTAATACACCATTTAAACTATTCTTTAGCATATTTTGGCAAAATAAAAGCAAGCAAAGCAATTGCATCTGAAAGCCGAGATTCTTATCAACTGGTTTTTAAATTTTTAAACAATATAAACAACAGATCTTTTGGGGTCTTCAACATACTACAAATAAAATTATTTATTAACTTTCAACAATATGACAACAGCAAACATTAATGTTAACACTTTAGCAATAATAAGTGGAAGAACAAATTTCTAATGGTGGACTGCCAAATTCTTGCATCTTAACAGTTATCAGTTTTTTAAAAACCTATACATAAAACAAACATGATTAAACACATGTATCTCCCAACTCTTCAAATTGAACGTAGTATCTACTGCAATCGTGTAATAAAAACTTGAAAGAAAAAAATTGCATAAAATAAAAACAATGAAAGCTCAAACACCTGCATTAGTTTGAGTAAACTAAATATAACTACTGAATCAAGTAACAAATATTGTGGGGAAAGCTGTTTTCTTTTTTGTTTTTGTACTGGAGATTGAATTCAGGAACCCGCATTTGTAAGGCAGGCACTTATGCCGCTCAGCTAAATCCCAGGCCCAAAACTGTTTTCAATTATAATGAAATGAGTAGTTGAGTTTGTGGTGACATGGTACCACTCCTTTTTCCAATCTTGCCCCCAGATTTTCAGAAGAAACCAGACAGATAATTAACTGTGGTCAAGTAAAAGTTGAGAGACTTTCAAAAGAAAAATAGCCTTGGTGGACCCATAGGAGTGAAAACAAAAGATATTACAAACTATCGTAACCTGAGACAACTGCTGCTACTGTCCCATATCTGAGGATGCAAAGACCAAGCTACTTCCTCCTCAGCACCTTTGACTAATGACAGTGACATCTGGCAGTGTCCTTCCCCAGGTGCTGCTCACTGGTGTTACTTCAGAACCACGATGCTGAGCCTGTGACAACTTTCTCACCAGTCTTGTGTCTGAGCCTACATCCTACATCCGTAATCTGCAAAGATGAAGGACCAAGAGAGCTGGTACCAAGAGCTAACAGCAGGCCGGACTCTAGCTATCAGACAACTTGGTAGCAAGATACAAGAATTGAAACAGCAGAACCAAAACACCGCTCTGGAACAGCTGGAAAAAAGTAGTAATGTCAACAGAAGTTGACAAAAAAAGTAGGTGGCTCTACAGGAAAAACTGTAGTTTCATATTTAGACCATAAATATTATGTCTCAGAAGGAACAATTACACACGACCATGGCTGATGTTCATCCAGCAGCCTGCAAACAGCAGAAGTCTGAGGAATTTGCCATCCACCTGATATCATTGTCTTAGATGGAGCAGCAAGTAGTGGCAAACACAAGCAATCAACTGAAGAGCTTGAGGCCCTCAGGTTGCAGTTGTCCAAGAACAAAAGCAATGTTGGACCTGAAGCTGCAACAACACTCAGAATTGTAAGACCTTCATATCCTCATGGCAGAAAATGTAGCCGTGTACTTGAGAATGGAGGAGCTATAAAGGAAGTTGGAGGTGTTCAACTTGTATTCCAATAGTTCTTAGCAGGTATGAATCTCCTCTAGGTGACCAAGTTACATCAGGCCAAAAGAAATGGGCATGCTGGCAGATAACATGTTGGCCCCTGATGGAGTGAAACTATGACAGCTGGAGGTAGCCCAGGTTGCAGAGTGAAAGAATGCCATGTTGCAGCAGTCAACAGAGCAGCCCCTACCTATCATCAGACAAACAGCAGACAAATACCAAGACCAGGGTCTGACCTATCAGGGTCAAAAGCAAAGAAACTAAGAAGCTACAGTACCAACAGAAACCTGGAGACAAAATGACAGGACGTGACACTTCCAGGATAGGATCCAGGAACAGAAAAGGAGTAAGAAGAAAAGCTAAGAAATCTAAATAATGGATTTTGTTAAATGATGTGTAGATACTGTTCCAATAATAGACATATCTTGCTAACGTAAGGTACAAATCTATTAGATCTGACATTTTTGTAAGCCTTCCAGGAACTTTTGATATTTAGGAGGATCCTTTTTTAACTGTTTCATTTCTAGTACTGTTAATATCATAATACAGGAAAACAGAAGCTGAATTAAAGGAAACAAAGTATAAGAGGCTACAAAACCTGTTTTTATAAAAAACAAAACCAGCAAAGAAGCTAGCTTAAACTGATGTTTAATTGTCTAAACATGAAAACCACTGTGCTGATTTAAGGCCTTGTTTACATTTGTGAATTCCATTCTTTTATTAGCAGTAATTTTCTGTTATAACTGATATCTCCTGTTTTCATCAGTCACATTTTCATTTTCTAGCAGAATGCTTCCATGTGGTTGTATATGATCATGCCTCAATTTCAGAACTCTTCTAGAATATGTAATAATGTTTGTGCAATTTGTAGTGGGAATGAAATGATTTGGGTTACTCAAAAATAGCCATATTACCCCATAAAGTTCCAGAAACTAAGAAAAGTCATAGTCCTTGAAAGTAAAGAACAAATTTTCTGAAATCTGATCCTCTCAAAAAAAGTTTCAAAAATAAAATTGTGAACAAATTTAAATATCTCCTTGTTGTAAACTGTTCTCTAATACTAGTAAGTAAGTTATTTATTTAACCGCTTCTTTAGATCCTGAAGGTGTTCCATATTAATATCCTGTAATGCAAGTACCATTGCTTTACACAAGGAAGGATTAAATGAAATAGTCATCAAACAGCACAAATCTATTAGATCTCTCTGACATTTCTGTAAGCCTTCCAGGAACTTTTGATATTTAGGAGGATCCTTTTTTAACTGTTTCATCTCTAGTACTGAAAACCCTATTAAACTGGTAAGTATTTCATCTACAAAGTCTACGTCTAGATATGCAGTGCCATCAGAAATCTTAGCAGTTACACTCCAAATGCCACCAGAACTTGAGAGATTGCCAGTCAAAGTTACAATAAATGCTTTGACCTTCACAGTTGTAACTTCCTTTGGTTTGCTGGCCATTAGAACAGACAGGTAAGTAAAGGGTGGAGAATACAAATCTGTGCCAACAGAAAGATCAGTGTTCCTCTCGGACTTCACAGAACACTCCTGTAAGTGGGGACCACGTTCATTAGAATCCTGTAAACTCTTGACTGGTTCTCTATTTAATATTTTATCATTTAAAAAATGTCCATCCAAACTGCTGATAGTTTGTTTTACTTTATTATCTGTCTCTGAGTTTCCTTTATTTGTAAAATTATGTGCTAACGGTATACTACAATGACCTGAGGAAATACTACTGTTTTGGTCTGTAGCAGATGAACAATCAAAAGACCTGTTTTCATGAGTCATCTCTTCAAGTAAAGTGTTTTTATTCCCATTATTATTTCCTTGTTTGCAAATCAAAGAAAAATCATTCAGAGTATTAGGTTTATGTGAAAATCTCTCCATATTTTTATTTGTGTTTTTGTTCAAAGTCAATGACTGCAATTCTTCAGTTTTCCTCTGTTCTTTTTGGAAAGTTTCTTCTAAAAGCAAGGCCTCCTCCAATGAAAAGTCACCCAATTCCCCATCGGTGCAATGTATAAATTGATTTGGTGATTTCTCCTTTGGTCTTTCAGAACTGAACGCTGGCTCAAAACTCGACTGTCTCGTAGGAATGGTGTTCAACGAACTACCAGTGTTGGCGCATCTTTCCAAGGTGTTATTATTTGCTGCAAGCTCATCATTTTCCTCAAGACTTGCCAAGAGTTCTTCATCAGAAGGTCCTAACACAGGATCTATAACATCTACAACTCTGGGGATGTTTTGATTAGAATTATTTGGTATGAATGAAACTACAGAATCAGGTTCCCCAATTAATCTTGCAAGTACTTTTTCTTGTGCATATTCTTCTAAAAGAGCGTCTACTTCACCTCCTAACACTTTTACATTATCTGGTTTCAATAAGAGAACACCAAGACGGAATGAAATGTTTCCATAAATCAAAATCTTTGTGCCTGGAGGAAGATCACTATGAAGAACAGGAATAGACTGATATTCCATTCCCTGAATTTGTACAACTCCATCAGTTAGCTGTAGCATCAACATTCGCGAAGGCTTTGCTTCCCAAGGTTTGGGGGTAACTTGTGTTTCAGCTGTAACTAGATCATTTGTTGTATTCTTTCCTCTCAACTGTTGTATTTGAGAATATGCAGGTTGACTTACATCAACCAAGGAATTAATCTGTAGAGCATAAAATCCATTCAGTTCTCCTTTTGGAATTTCTAAAATGTCATCAGGTAAAAGAGGATGTTCCAAATCTCTCAGATCAGTAAGTAACCATTGCTCAAATACTTGTTTATTTATTTGTGCCTGACTCAAAGTAACATTATTATTTTCTTCTAGGATCCAATTAATACACGCTTCTAGCCACATTAGGGGTACTTTAACATGCCATGTAGCTGAAAGCCAGGTTTCAACTCTTAATGCAGTGCTAGTTACACTCATTTTTAAAAATAAAGTAAATAATATGCATCTGTTACCTGGAAACAAAAACAAAAATTATAATTCAGTACATTTAAATACAGCTGTTTAAAAAAATATATAGCTTCTATAATTCTCTACAATGCAAAAATACACAAAACCACTACATCCTTTAAATTTTTCTCTCCAATACCTTAAAAATCTGACTTTCTACTTGGCCAACATCAAACATGAGGAATAATCACATGGTATAATGAGAAAAGTAAAATGCTTTAGACAGATAAACCAAAGTTTGAAAGCTGGCTCTGTCAAATCACAAGCTGTATGACCTAATAAATGATTCTTCAACATACTTTCTTCCTTTGTAAAATGTCAATTCCACCATCTAACAGAGTTGGAAAGAATTATATGGATAATATTTATAAAGCATAACAGATTTATGAAGGACACTCAGTAAAAAGTAATTATATTAAGATGATCAGATTCTAATCATTTAAAATTTCGTCAAGATACAATGTTCAGGGGCCAGGGATTTAGCTCAGCGGCATAAGCGCCTGCCTGGCAAGCGTGAGGTTGTGAGTTCAATTCCCAGGACAAAAAAAAAAAAAAAACTGTTAAAAGATGCAATGTTCACTGAAGTTGCATCTGTAATTAACACTAATTTAACTTTATTCTAACATACCCCTATGTTTTGCTAGTTAGCACTTAAATCTATGTTCTAATGATAAAATTATAACAAGTAATAGCAGACTCTGAGCTGATATTAAGTATCTTATTTATTTAACTAAATACCCTCAAGAGTCTTGCCAGGTAAATATACTCTGATTTTCTCAGTATAATAAAATAGTAGGAAAAGAATAATAGCTAAATAATAATCTTTAATAATCAATTACATGTAATAATCAATTACATGTCTACAAAAGTTGAATTTATTCCTCCTATTAATGAAGATATTCAAGACAGAATTTATCTAAGTTTTAATATGTCCATAAGAAAACTTACCACTTAAAACAGCAACACAGGATTTGATGACAGGATCCTGAACTGACTGTTCAGTCAAGTACTCAAAAATCTCTATTGCTCAGAGATGGCCTTGAGAGAGAAAACAAGAAACAGTAAAGATTATAAGATGAAGCTGTAGAAAGAATTCTTGTCCTATTTTCATTAGTGCCAGATATTCATGGCATAGTTCTTGGTAATTCTATTATCAGTCAGGGTAGAATAAAGACAACATAGAACAGAACCAGGAGAGCTGGAGTGAAATAAATAGAAAAAAAGTGACCACGAGAAAGTTAATCTTTCTAAGCCTATTTTCTTATTTCTATACTTACTTCATAGGCAGCTGTGACAATTAAAGACAAGACAGGCAGTATTCGAGACATCAGTTCAGAGTATAACTCTGGTGCCAGATTGTATTTCACTTATAAACTGCAACCTTATTCAACCGCGAGGTATCCTAAATTACCCCATTTGTAAAATTAGAATAAATCATTCTCCTCATAGACTTCTTGAAAAGATTAATATGGAAAAAACAACACTGACGCACTGAGAACTTAGTAACTATATTACTAAGGTACTTATTACAGCACCTGGCAAAAACCAGTCATACAAAACTATAGCTGTTACTTTAGTGAATGACTAGTTCCTACACTGGATTAAGTCCTAGACTGCCCTGGACATCGTGAACTGACACTTTTTGTAAGTTCTCAAACTAGAAAATAATACCTCTACCCATTTTAGAAGCCTGAACCCTGAAAATGCTGGTAAAGTAGCAACAAAACTATTTCACATTGTACCTCAAAAACACAACTGAATGACGCCTGAGAAAAGCAAACTAAAACTTCAGTTTATTGTTGATCCTAAGGTTACCAATCAAACATTTTTTCATATTTCTCAGTGATACAGAATCCTTATAATTACCTCTAACCTCTTATTCCTCTTTGGGCCTCTATTTCTGTCCTAGCACACAGCAAGTTTCCTACTATTAGTACTTTTGCTGCCATTAGTATCTTTTAAACAATCCGTAACTAAGGATATAGAAGCACATGGCTCTCAGGAACCTACATACAGTAAGCGTATTATTCATTTTAATTTAATGAATAGTAAAAAAGTTTAAAGAAGAAAAGGTAAAGATCATTATAGAGTTGGTCAATTTTTATATTGAAGACAAGATTGAGAGCACAAGTTTTTAAAAATTCTACATGAAATCAAAGTAAAAATTCAAATGTAAGAAAGGTCTTTGCCTATTGTGATAAAAATAAACTATGTATGGTCAAACAGACAAGGATCTTTAAAAAAGACACCAACACAGCAAATTCAGTAGCACAGCTAGATATGAAAATTGACACTCAAAAATCAATAGCATTCCTGTATACAAACAACAAACTCACTGAGACAGAAACTAGGGAAACCACACCCTTCACAGCATCCAAAAAATTGAAATACTTAGGAATCAGTCTAACAAAAGGAGTACTGTATATTAAAAATTAGAGTACTTTAAAAAAGGAGTAAGAAGAAAATAACAAAATGGAAAGATATCCCTTGCTCATGGATAGGAAGAACCAACATTGTGAAAATGGCCATACTACCAAACTGTTTCAGAGATTTAATGCAATTCTGATCAAAATACCATTAGCATACCTCATAGATCTAGAGAAATCATTTCTAAAATTCACTTGGAACCAGAAGAGACCTACAATAGCAAAGGCAGTACTGAGCAACAAAGGCATGGCAGGAGGCATCACAACCCCGGCCCTAAAATTATACCACAGAGCTACTGTGATAAAATGAGCAAACTGGCAAAAACACAGATCCAAAGATCAGTGCAAAAGATTACAGGATGCAGACACAACTACAAACACATGCAGCCACCTAATCTTTGACAAAGGAGCCAAACATACTCACTAAAGTCAAAACAGATCAAACATCTAAATATTAAAATGGAAAACAATAAATCTACTGGAAGAGAAAGTAGGTAGACATCTTGAAGACGTAGGTATAGGCAGAGAGTTCATGAACAAAACCCAAACTGCATGGAAAATACTTCAAAGAATCAACAACTGGGATCTCATCTTACTAAAAAGTTCTTGCACATCAGAAGAAATCACCAACAAAGTGAAAAGACAACCCACAGAGTGGGAAAAAATGTTTAACCAATTGTCCTTCACTCAAAGGACGTCTATCTAGAACATACAAAGAACTGAAAAAACTCAAATCCCTCAAATTCAAAGACCCAATCCAAAAATGGGCATCCAAGATGAATACACATTCTCAGATGAAGAAATACAAAGGAGAACTAAATACAAAAAATGTTCAACAGCACTGGTCATTCGAGAGATGTAAATTACAGCAACACTGAGATTCCATCTCACTCCATAAAGAATGGTTATCATCAAGAAATCAACCAATAACAAATGCTGGAGCAGTTGTGGGGTAAAAGAAACCATTCTCCACTGTTGGTGGGAATGCAGTCTGGTGCAACCACTGTGGAAATCAGTATGGAGAGTCCTCACAAAGCTAGAATTAGAGGTTCCATTCAACCCAGCTATTATCTTTCTGGGTATCTTCCCAGAATTAAAAATATCACACCACAGCAATTTTTGTGCACCCATGTTTATAGCGGCACAATTTGTAACAGCTAAATCTTGGAACAATCCAACTGCCGATCAAGCAAAGAATGGATTTTTTAAAAAGTGGTATTTTTATATAATAGAATACTGTTCAGCCACAAAGAAAGATAAACTTGAGACTTTTAAAAGTAAATGGATGCAAGCTGAGACCATACTCACAAGTAAAATAAACTGGACGCATGTGTAAACATCATATTGCCTCCCCGGTATGAGAAACTGAAAGAATAAATAAAGTGTAGAATGTATAATAGATATTGTAAAATGGAAAGTAATTGTTTAAAAGGAAAAGGTACTAGGAGGGAGGAAAGGGGAAAGGAAGTTAAAGAAAAGGGAGAAAAACGCAAGTTAGCTATACTATTAGTGTCTCTTGGTTCAATGAAAAAGTTATGCTAATATCAACTGGAGAATTTTTTATGCCCATATATTATATTCTGACTAACTACTTGGAAGATGACAATATGCAACATATTAATTCATGTTATTCTATTATTGTTATGAAATTATTTTATCTTTTTTCAATTTAAGAAAAAAATCTCTCCATGAGTTCTCTGATTTACCAAATGAAAATATTTCCTAATTGAGTGTAAAGAAAAGCAAAGGGCTCAGGATGTAGCTCAGTAGTACAGCATATGCCTGTTGTGTACAAGGCCATGAATTCAATATCTGACAATGCAAAAAGGAGAAGCAGGGAGAAGGAGAGAGGTAGGGGAGGAGAAAATTCAGAACAGGATATATAGTATACTAACTTCTGTACACACAAAATTCAAGAAAGTAAGCATATTCTTACTTGTATATTCATTTAAAAATCTTCAGAAGGACATACAGGAGATAAAACTACATACAGCCAGGCATTGTTGGCACATGCCTGTAATTCCAGCATTTGGGAAGCAACAGCATCAGAGTTCAAGGTCAGTCTTACACTATAAAGTGACTTTTAGGTCAGCCTGAACTACACAGTGAGACCATGTCTCAAAACTACAAATGAGGACCCAGGGGCCGCAGCCATGAGGAATGGGAAGAGAATCAAAAAGTCAAACCACACCTTTCTGTAAGCCAGCTGGTACAGGGGCTGGGAGACAAAAAGAGCAACACTCCCACCACCCCACTCCGTCCCCCATAAGTAATAGGCTGATTCAGAGGAAGTCAGGCAGATAGGAACTGAGGTGAAAGGAATAGCTTGATGCCTGTACCCTTTGACTGACTTTGCAGCCCTGGACTTGCTGGTCTGCACACCTATTGGGAGGATGGCAGTGTGCACTGTGGCAACTGTGGGGGGTTTCCTTCTGTCATTTTTGACATCCAATGTTTTGTTTCATTTTACTGTTTTGTTTTATTCCTGTATCTGGTAACCTGAGCAACTATTTTGAAGATAACAATATGTAAAATAACAACCACTGTTAGATTCCTATCATCTTGATTTGAAAACCTATATAGCTATTGTTTTTTGTTGTTATTGTTATTGTTTTGCTTGTTGTTTTTAATTGATTTTTTTCTCTTTAAAATGAAAAATTAAAAAACAAAACAAAAAATGGGAATAAATACATAATTAAATTCAATAATAAGAGCAAATTCCCCCTCTGAGTATCTTCCCAGAAGAATTAAAAACATCACACCACAGCAATATATATATGTGCACCCATATTTTTAGTAGAATTTATAACAGCCAGATCTTGGAAACAACCTAAATGCCCATTAACTGAGAAATGGATAAAAAAGGTATGGTATTTTATATAATGGAGTACTATTCAGCCAAAAAGAAGGCTAAACTGGAGATTTTTATAGGTAAATGGATGCAACTTGAGACCATACTCATAAGTAAAATAAATAAGACACATGTGTATAAACGCTGTATTATCTCATTTGTGTGAGCTGAAAGAACAAATGCATATGTACATGTATGTATATGTATATGTATATGTATATGTATATGTGAAAATAGTTATACTACTGATTTCTCTGAGTTCACTGAAGAGAAAGATTTATGCCAGTATTTTTTGGACAACTGAATGCAGATGTCTCACGCTCTGGGTGAATTATTTAGGGATAACAATGCACAATGTATGTACCATTATTGCCCCAATTGCCATGTTTTGAAATTTAGTTTTAGGGTTCTTTCTTCTTTCTTTCTCTCTCTCTCTCTCTCTCTCTCTCTCTCCTTCCCCATCCCCCTCCTGAAATAAAATGGATTTGGGAAAAAATAATAAGGGCAAAATTTTCCTGGTCAGGAACAGAGAACTTTTAACAGTAGTAAGTGAGCACAACAACCCTGCAGCCTCTGGGATAAGACCTTACACAAAAACCATGTGGCCCAAACTCTAAGAGTCCAGTATATCATGCCCAAAGCAGAAGACCATGAACAGATGTCTCACTAGAACTGGGCCAAAAGAAAATCCCATCCAATACATATCTATGCAGAAACAGATATACCCTAATGATGGTAACTGGGCTTACAAAAAACATACACATATACACACGGTATGTCCAGAGTTAAGACTTCACATAAATTAGAAGCTCAAATCCTTAAATCCTTCACAAAATAAATGACCTTCATAAAATAAATGACCTAGAATCAGGCCTGAGACAACCCCAAAATTACATCAAAGGGTTTTGTAAAATTCCTACAAACATGAGCTGTTAAATGAAAATTACAGTATTCCAGGAAAATTACAACCATGAACCACATCGGTAGAAACAACAAACTGAAAAATTTATACCTGAAGAAAAAAGTTTTAATGAAGAACCTTTTGTTTGTTTTTTGAGACAGGATATCACCATGTCAGACTAGACTTGAACGTACTATGAAGCCCATGCTGACCTCACACTCATGGTAATCTTCCTGCCTCAGCCACCCTACCGCTGGGATCACAGGCATGCACCACCTGATCTACCCCATAACCAGCATTTTTTTAAAAATTCACACTTCAGAGCCAGGTAGGTAATACATGCATGTAATCCCAGTACTCTGGGAGAATGAGGCAGGGAGATTACTAATTCAAAGGCTAAGCAATTTAACAATGTAAGAAGATTCTGTCTAAAAAATAAAACAGACCAGACTGTGAGACTAAAACTGGGGATGTAGCTTGCCCTAGGTTCAATCCCTAGTATTACTGAAAACACACACACACTTATAGTATGGCAAAATGCAAAACATTAAATATAAAGAAAAAAATCTTAAGGCCCACTAAACTGGATTTAAAACTAAAGTTAGCAAAAATGTAACAAACAGCCAGTCAGGGAGTGCATGTCAGCAACCCTAGCACTCAGAAAACTGAAGGAGGAGGACCCCCTTGAGTCTGAGGTCAGCCTGGGATACATAGTGAGTTCAAGGATAGCCTGAAGTGCCTAGCAAGACCCTCTCTCAAAAAACAAAACAAACAAGCAAGTAAGCAAACAAATAAACAAACCAAGTGAAAAACAGCCAGATTCAAACACCATGCAAGGAAAATCCTAAACTTGAGTCCAGTCTAGGTAACAACTTAGTGAGACCCTGTGTCAGAATTCAGAAAAAGGGCTAGCTAATTGCAAATGCCCTAGGTTCAATGCGGGCAGGGAAAGAGGGGGTGATGAGAAAGCAATTCAGAAAGAAATTAAGGTATTCTTGTTTTTCCAAGGAGGAAAATAAAGACACTTTTACTATGTAATGACACATAGAATAAACTTCAACATCAACTGTTTACCTGCCTTACAAGATCTAAAAAATAAGGGGCCAGAGGTTTAGCTCAGTGGCACAAGCACCTGCCTGGAAAGCATGAGGTCATGAGTTCAATCCCTAATACCAAAAAAACAAAAAAGAAAAAAAAGATCTGAAAAATAACAGCAGAAATAAACTCGTTTGTGAAGTACAATGAAAATACAAAAAAAATGCAATACAAGGAAGAAGGAATGTGGGTCTCCTGGACCCAGAAAAGATCTCAAGCAAGAATTGAAGCCCACAGAGAGAGCGAAGAGAGAAACTCCAATGAAGAAAAAGGAGGTAGCAGGCTGTGTCTTCTCCCTGAGTCAGCACTCACTGCATGAGAGGAGTGGCTCAAACCGGCAGACACACAATGACTGCTGGCAACACCAGAGGCCTCCATGGACAGATGTAGCAGTGGAAGGGAGCAGAGGACATGAAGGACTGCACTAACTAGGAGGGAGAGCTGCGGGCTCAGACACCCAGCAGGAAAAGATGAATGGTCAGGAGCAATCCTGGAGAAAGGCCGACTGACCTCAGAACTCAGAACGACTTTTGGGTTCATCTAGCGGCTGTCAGCCGAGTTCAAGCCCACAGAAGGTGTGCTCACAGCTGCTGGCTGAATGGATCTGGTCCCAGCTTTACTGCCAAAAACCAGCCTGAACTTCAGGGGAAATAAAGGCGCAGGCTCACTGAGATTACCCCGCCATAATGCTCTTGCTTCTTGCTGGGATAAATCAACACAGATCTGAACAAAACTGGAAGTAGGCTTTGTTTCTCTCTCTCCCTCTCTTGGTTTTTCCTCTTTCATTGTTTGATGTTATTTTTATATGACTGTGAACATGGTATCTAGCTGGTTTGTAGTTGTTGTTCTGTTTTGTTCTTTTAATTTCTTCCTTCTCTCTTTCCCTCATGTCTTCTGCGTGAGCTTCCCAAAGTTTGCATGATCCCCCTCTGTCCTCCAGCTGTGCTTCTAATCTATTCCTAGTTGTCTATTTTTAATATCCTAATTGTAATTGTCTATTTTTTTCCTAGCCCCTTTTAATTTTTTTCCCACACTAAGGACTAATTTACTGCATGGAATATTTTTGGTTGGATTTAGCTCAGTGGCATGTGTGCCTGCCTGGCAAGTGCAAGGTCGTGAGTTCAAGTCCTAGTATCAAAAAAAAAATTCTTGGTTGTTTTAGATTTCGTTATATCTAGTTCATACAATTAAAGGTAGCAAATTGATGGTTATCTCAGTTTGTCATTTTCCAGGCTGTGTTTGATGTTATTGTTATTGCTGATTGTATCACTTTAGCTAAAAGGACATAACTGTTCTAACCAGCTGTTCTTCCTGGTATACCAAGACTGAGATTGACTAAGTGTCATAGAAAATGCTGTGTGCCACTGCCAAAGAACCAGGGGCTGAGCAGACAGCAAATTCTCATCCTCAACAAACTGAAGAGGTAGGATCTTGCAACAGATGCAAAACCTAAAAACCAGCTACCCCTGCAACACACTTCTAAAAAGTAGTCATTTCCTAAATGTTCTAAATACTGGCAACAAAGTGACTCACACAGGCAATTTACAAGCATCACCTAGGAACTGAACTAAAAAGAAATTAAGAAACAAACATGAGAAAATACTTAAACAAGATGCAACCCCAGACATCCAGTTCACCAAAGGCAAACCCAGGGGCAGTATGGTAGGACAATGTCAAAGCTCCCCACCTAGCCTCTCTGAAGTGGTAACAAGCAAATGAATGATGCTCTAGAAAAAAATGAAATAAGAAATATTTTCACAGATAACTACAGAGATGACCACAATGTAAAACATGCTTAGTGGCTGTAGAGTAGGTACAGAGTAAAAAATAAATAAATAAATAAACTTAAGAAAATGATGGAAACCATAAATGACCAACCATAAAACAGATTTAAGAGGATATCCAGAACACTAAAACTTCCACTGAAAGTATTCACAGCAGAATATGCCAATGTGAAAACAGAATCTCAGACACAGAAGACAGGCTTGCAGTTGGCAATCATGAAAAGAAAGATTTCTTAAAAACAGCAAGGGAATGGCCCTGAAGCAAGGCCAGCAGATTGCTGTAGCTGCTGGTTTCAAACAGGAGCCTAAAGAGAATTCTTTCTGTGGTCTGTTGGCCATTTCAGAACTTTGGAAATGGAATGGTCAATTCGTCAGAAAGAAATAGCAGGTAAATATGGCGGACCTTGGGGGCCCTGCAGGGGAGAGACCCTGGTGCGTCGGGACCTGCACCAGGAGGTTGACTTGGGGTGCAGGGAGAACAAGGAGCTCCTCCCCTCTCTGGGGGGTGGCTGTGAATGTGGCAGACTTTCAGCAGCCGGAGGGAGAGAGACCCTGGCACGTCGGGACCTGCAATGTGTGGCTGACTCAGGGTGCTGGGAGAACGAGGTGGGGGGGCTCCTCCCCTCTCTAGGGGGCAGCTGTGAGTGTGGCAGACTTTCGGCGGCCTGAAGGAGAGAAACCCTGGCACGTTGGGACCTGCACTGTGCAGCTGACTCGGGGTGCCGGGAGAACAAGGAGCTCCTCCCCTGTCCCGGGCCCCCCCCCCAGCAAGTGGGAGCCAGTTAACTACACATCTCATGAAAAGATTGGCTACGGTATTTAGTATGAGCTCCCCATATTTAAAGATAAGGACAACATCTGGAAAAAAATAAGAGACAATATGACAGATAGTGAAGATCTCTGGTTGTCTGGCTTTGAAATTTATGCTTTCTTATGTCCTGTTTTGTTCTGTTTTGTTGTGTTTAATTTTATCCCCTTTAAAATAAAATATAAAAAAATTTTTAAAAAGAGGGGAAAAGAAAGTGCTCTAAAGGATATAACTGCATGTATGTTTAAGTATGTAAGATAGATAATCATATTACTGTTTTTGTTAGATTGTTGAGCAGAACTGATAACAGTCTCACTGAATGTCTACTTTGTATGCTTTAATTTTGTAACTTGAACAACTATTCCCAATGATGACAGTATGTAACTTATCAAGTGGTGATTTCTTAGTGTTTTTGTTTTTGTTTTGTTGTTGTTCTTATTCTTTTATTTTTTGCCTTTGGAATTCTGTATTGTTGCTACCTGTTTTCTGTTTTGTTTGGTTGTTTTTTTTATTTTTTCTCTTTAAATAAAATTTTTAAAAATGCAAAAAAAACCAGCAAGGGATCATGAGAAATCAAACCAACAGCTGCTAGGTAAGGCAAAGAAGAATAACATAAAATTGACTGGAGATGAAATGAAAGAAGAAATTGGACAGTTTTTACAGTTGAATGATAACAACAATGCAACACACCAGAACTTATGGGGCACAATGAAAGCAGTCTTAAGAAGGAAATTTACAGTAGTAAATACCCATATCAGGAACACAGAACAAGCACATATAAACAACTTAATGGTGAACCTCTAACTTCTAGAAAAAAAAGAGCAGATTAAGCCAAAAGCTTGTACTAGGGAGAAAATTATAAAGATCAGAGCAGAAATTAACACACTGGAGACTAACAAAACAATACAAAGAATCAATGAATTGAAGAAAGAGTTGGTTGTTTGAAAGATTAAAATTGACAAACCCTTACTCAGCCTTATCAAAGGAAAAGGACAGAAAAGACTCAAATCCTCACAATTAGGAATAAAGGGTAAAATCACAACAGACCCTAAAGATTGACTGGAGACAATGAAAAATCAGGAGTTGGCACAAATGCTTTAAAAAACCAGTTCACAGACATCATCACAGAAAACTTCTCTGACAGGGAAAAAGAATTTCATATACAGATAAATAAGGAATATAAAACTTCATTTAGCCATGATCAAAACAATATCTACAGCCAGTCATATAACAGTCAAGATTCCAGACTTTCAACACAAGAACAGAAAAGAGAAATGAAACAAATAAGCAATAAAAGCGATCAGAATCATAGCTGTATTCTCAACACAAACGCTCAAGTCAAAGAGAGCTTGAAGTGAAGTACTTTAAGCCCTAAAAGAAAACCTCCAATCCAGATAGATTTACCCACAAAACTCTCTCTTAAAATTCATGAAGAAATAGGACACTTCCATGACAAATACCTGAGGAAACTCATGAATACCAAACTAATGTTCTAAAGGACATTCTAGAAAAAAATAACAA
This sequence comes from Dolichotis patagonum, assembly GCA_004027295.1. Lineage (NCBI taxonomy): Eukaryota > Metazoa > Chordata > Mammalia > Rodentia > Caviidae > Dolichotis > Dolichotis patagonum. The sequence continues at coordinate 16,021 of PVJX010032588.1, forward strand.
GGACTACAACTGCAATAAACCCCAACGAAGGAATCCAGCAAGCAAGGCAGACAATTACACGGTGAGGAAGGGAATGACACATGCAGGAAAATAGCATGACAAGGATAGGTCAATACATATCAGTTATAGCCATCATGTGTTAATGGTCTCAATTCACTAATCAAAAGAAACAGCCAAGCACAACAGATCAAGAAAAAAGATCTAAAAATATGCTGCATACAAGAAACACTGAAATCAAAAAGAAACTCGTAATCTGAAAGTTAAAGGATGGAAAACAATGTTCATGTGATGTGAATCCAGAAAAAGCAGGGGAAGCTATTCTACTTTCAGACAAAATGAATTTCAAGCCAAGATGGATTAAGAGAGACAAAGAAGGTCACTACATCTTTGTATAAGGAACAATCCAAGAGAAAGAGGTAACAGTCATAAATATATATGCAACAAATACCAGTACACTCAACTACATAAAAGTTTTAATGAGCATAAAAAATCAAATAAGCACTAATACAAATATATCAGGAATCTTGATACCACATTGTCACACATACACAGATCAATCAGACAATCAACAATGAAATATTAGAATTGAACCAAACATCTGAACAAATACACTGAGTAGATATCTAGTGTTCCACACAACATCATCTGAATACACATCCTTCTCAACTGCATATGGTGCTTTCTCCAAATCAGACCACATATCAGCTCATCAAACATGCTTAAATGCAAAGGAATTGAAATTATTCCATGCATAATAACAGACTATCCTGCAATGAAATTGGAAATGAATGGCAACAGAAACCACAAAAATTTCATGAACACATGGAAATTAAATAATACCTTCCTAAACAACCAATGCTTCACCAATAAAATTACAGAAGAAACTAGATAGTTTCAACAATTAAATGATAATGACAATACAACACACCAGAACTTATGGGACACAATGAAATCAGTGCTCTGAAGGAAATTTATAGCAGGAAATACTCGTATCAGGAAAACAGAGTAAGCTCAAATAAACAACTTAAATGTTGGAACTCAAACTTCTAGAAAAACAAAAGCAGGCCAAGACGAAAGATCAGATCAAGGGAGAAATTATAAAGATCAGAGCAGAAGTTAATGCAATGTAGACTAAGAAAACAATACAAAGAAGCAATGAATTGAAGAGTTGATTCTTTGAAAGATTAAATAGGGGCCAGGGATAGAGCTCAATGGCACAGCACCTGGCTAAGAAGTCCAAGGTCATGAGTTCAAAAAAAAAAAAAAGAAAGAAAGAAAGAAAGAAAAGAAAAAAAACCCCTAAATTAAATAAATAAAATTGATAAACCCTTACCCAACCTTATCAAAAAAGAGGAAACAAAAGACTCAAATTCATGCTATTAGGAATGAAAGGGTGAAATTACAACGGATTTTGTAGAAATCCAGAAGATCATTCATACCTACTTTGAAAAACTATATTCTATTAAGATGAAAAATACAGAATGGACAGATTCCTACATATATATAAATTACCAAAGCTGAATCAAGAAGACATAAAATTCTAAATAAAACAATATCAGTCAAGAAAATATCAATGAAACTGAGGATGTAATTTAAAACCTACCAACAAAGAAAAGTCCAGCCACTGGTGGATTCAATGCCGAATTCTGTAAGAAAATTACAGAAGATCTGATAACACTACTTCTCAAATTCCTTAATGAAATTGACAAGGAAGCAACACTCCCAAAGTAATTCCCAGAAGCAAGCATTCATTACTCTGACACCAAACCAGAGAAGAACCCAACTAAAAAAAAGAAAACCTACTGGCCAATCTTCCTAATAAACATTGATGCAAAAAATCCTCAACAGGATACTGGCAAGTAGAATGCAGTAAATCATCAAGAAGATTATACATCATGACTAAGTAGTATTCACCTGAGGAATACAGGGACAGTTCAATATATACAAATCAATAAATAGAATACACCTTATTAACACAGCCAAAGAAAAAACCATATAATCAGCTCAATAGATGCAAAAAAAGAGCACCTAACAAGTCCAGCACCCATTCATGATAAAAACCCTACAGAAAATTGGAAGAGATGGTCTATATCTCAATCTAATAAAAACCATCTATGACAAACCAACAGCCAACATCATACTAAATGAACAAAAATTGAAAGCTTTCACTCTAAAATCAGGAACAAGACAAGGATCTCCACTGTCACCACTTTTATTAATATAGTTCTGGAAGCAGTAGCCAGAGCAATTAGACAAGAAAAAGAAATAAAAGGAATGAGGATAGGAAAGGAAGAAGCTAAATTATCATTATTTGCAGGTGACAGACATTCTTCTACATAGAAGACTCCAAAAACTCCACCAAAATACTTTTAGATTTAATAAGCAAATTCAATAGCATAACTGGATAAAGTCAACACTCAAAAATCAAGTCTTCCTGCACATAAATAACAAGCTCACTAAGAGAGAAATTAGGGAAATAACACCTTTCACAACACCTTTCAAAACAATGAAATATCTAGGACTCAATCTAATGAATAAAGTAAAAGACCTCTACATTGAAAACTACAGTACTCTGAAAAAGGTGATTGAAGAGGCTACCTGAAAACAAAAAGATATTTCTTGCTCTTGGGTAGAACGAACCAAATCCAGTGAAAACGGCCACACTTCCAAACCTGTTATACAGATTTAATGCAATTCCAATCAAAATTCCACAACATATCTCACAGAATTAGAAAAAAGAATCCTAAAATTCATTTGGAACCAGAAGACACCTAGAGCAGCACAGGTAATTTTGGGCAACAAAGGCAAGACAGGGGGCATCACAATCTCTGACTTGAAATTATACTACAATAGCTTGGTGGCACAATGTCTGCCTGGCAAGGGCAAGGTCCGGGGTTAGATTCCCCGCACGAAAGAAAAACAAAACAAAACATGGTATTGGCCAGAAAAAAAAGAAACAAGGATCAATGGAACAGATTAGAAGATACAGAAACAACTTCAGACACAACTTAGCCACATTACCTTTTTTGTTGTTTTTTACTTTTCTTTTGTTTTGTTTTGTTTTGCTTTGTTTTTTGAGACAGGGTCTCGCCATGCAGTGTAGGCTGGCCTTGAATTCACTTCTTGGCCCAGGCTGGTCTCAAACTTGCAAAGATCCTCTTACCTCAGCCTCCCAAATGCTGGGACTACAGGCATGCACCACAACGCCCGGCTTAGCCATTTTATCTTTGACAAAGGTGCCAAGCACCTTCACTGGAAGAAAGACAAGCTCTTTAATAAATAGTGCTAGAAAAGCCGACTTTCCACATGCTAAAGATTAAAGGTGGACCTATATCTTTCATTATGCACTACAGTTGAAATGGATCAAAGATCTAAATATGAAAACAGAAACATTAAATCTGCTAAAAGACAGAATAGTTGAAACTCTTGAAGAATTTGGTGTAGACAAAGACTTTATGAATCAAACCGTGATCACACAGGAACTATCACAAAGAATCAACAACTGGGATCTTTTGCACGGCAAGAAAAAGCACCAATAGAATAGACAACCCACAGTGTAGGGAAAAATGTTTCTAGCTGTTCCTCGCACAAAGGATTACTATCGAGAACATAAAAAGAACTAAAAAAAAAAAAATCAGACGTTCCAAATGTAAAACTCAAATCCAAAAATGGGCATCTGAAATGAACACACGCTTCTCAGATGAAATACAAAGGGCAAATAAATACATGAAAAGTGTTCAACACATCACTATTTGAGAGATGCAAACTAGACCAGGGATTGAACTCATGACCCCATGCTTGCCAGGCAGGCACTTACGCCACTGAGCTAAATCCCCAGCCCCAAGAGATGCAAATTAAAACACTGAGATTCCATCTCATCCCAGAAGGAATGGCTACTGTCAAGAAATCAACCAATAACAAATGCTGGCAGGGCTGTGAGGAACAAGAACACCTCCACTTTTGGTGGGTGTAGACTGGTGCAAACACTGTGGAAATCAGTGTGGAGATTCCTCAAAAAACTAGCACTAGAAGTTTCATTTGACCCAGCTATTCCCCTTCTCTGTATCTTTCCAAAATAATTTAAAGCATCACACAACAGCAGTATAAGCACTCCCATGTTTGTAGTGGCACAATGTGTAATAGCCAAATCTTGGAAACAAACTAAATGGCCATCAACCAAGGAATGGATAAAGAAAATGTGGGGGTTTTATACAATGTGAGTACCACTCTGCCATAAAGAAGGATAAGCTTGAGAGATTCCTAGGCAAATGGA
>PVJX010032589.1:0-20311 GCA_004027295.1 Dolichotis patagonum
AAAAAAGAGAGGAAAAGTAAGTGCTCTAAAGGATATAACTGCATGTGTGTTTAAGTGTGTAAGATAGATGTCCATATTACTGTTTTTGTTAGAATGTTGAGCAGAATCGTTAACAGGCTCATTGTTTGAATATGTACTTTGTATGTTTCAACTTTGTAACTTGAACAACTATTCCCAATGTTTACATTATGTAACTTATCAAGTGGTGATTTCTTAGTATTTTTGTTTTTGCTTTTTTTTTTGTTGTGGTTGTTGTTTTTTTAAATTTTTTTTCTTTCCCCTTCGAAATGCTGTATTGTTGCTACCCTCTTTCTGTTTTGTTTTGTTTTTCTCTTTCTTCTTCTCTTTAAATAAAAAATTTTAAAAAATAAAAATAAAAAAATATCATTTGTTCTTATGATGATACTTATCATACTCTCACTTCTAGTATAGAATTCCTATATATAAATGTCTGGTAGGTTTTGGTCTGGTGGTGACAAACTTTCTATTTTTACGTGCCGTGAAAATTATTTATTACTCTTTATGTCTTAAGGATAGTTCTTCTGGGTGTAGTATGCTTTCTTGCTTAACAGTTTTTCTTTCAGTACTTTGAGTATATTTTCTTATCTCTCCTGGCCTATAAGATTTCTGTTGAAAAGTCTGATATAAGTCTAATGGAAATCCCCTTTTTGTGTCTTTAGTATTATCTCTTTATTCTATACTATTGTTATTTTTCCTGACATGCATTTGAGAGGATCTTCTTTGGTTGACTCTATTAGGAGTAAGTTATTTGAGCTTCTTGAATATGGACATCTCTATCTTTCCCAAAATCTGATACATTCTTAGCAACTATTTTGTGAACATATTTTCCACGTCTTTTCCTTTCTTTTCACCTTAATGAAAAAGGTCGCTTTCTGAATGGTTTTCTGTAAGTCTCAAAAGGATTGCTTTGTTCTTTTAATGATTTTTTTGGGTTTAACTGGGCTTTACAAAGGACCTGTATTCAAGTGCAAAAATTCTTCTGCCTGACATATTCTGTTGTTAAGGATCTTAACTGCATTTAAATTTCATAAATTGCATTCTTTAGTTCTTAGATTCAATTGATTTTTAAAATTATTTCTAATTATACTTTTCTTATACATAATCATGAATTTTCTTCCTCATTTCAATAAATTGTGCTTTCCTTTGTTTCACTAAATTTCCTTAAAATAATAATTTTGAATTTTTTCAGATTACTTTTTAATTGGGCTCTGGTGCTAGATGATTATTTTATTCATTCAGAGAATACCTTACCTTATTTTTTCATGCCTCTTGTGTCCCTATGTTAACATTTGTGTATCAGGCCTATCAGTTGCCTCTACTTATTCCATAGTGAGGTTTTGTAATAAAAGATTTCCTTTGATGTTGTGTGCTGGTGCTTCAGTTGGAGAGGCTGTGTTGGGTGCTCTAATGTAGTGTCCGTGTAACTTCTACAGGTATAACTTGCATTGGTGAGTCTGTGTCTTAGCCTATTCTGTGGAAATACTGGTATTGCACCATGAGGTGAGATATTTGCTCCTCCTTTAGGTGAGATGTGTTCATGGTAGACCTACATGTGGGGTGCCCAAGGGTTTCTTCATTTTGCAGGGAGTAGAGCCTTCCTGGTGGGCCCAAGTAGGTGCAACCTGACATCCCTAATTGTAGGGAGGGGTGCCCTTTAGTTTCTGTAGGTCACATGAAAGCTGGGTCACTTTAGTGGGCCCAGATTGGGGATCAGTGTTGCATGCTGTGCTAGTGGCTTCATGGGAAATCTGGAGACTTATTTGCTCAGGGAAGGCTGCCCAACAACTTCCCAGGGCCACAGGTAAGTGAATAGGACAGCGTATCTAGTTCTTAGATCCTCAGTAGGCCAGGCTTCTAAGAATATGCTGCCTCTGTGCTTCTTAGGCCCACAGTACAGAGGGATGGACATGCTGCCTAGCTGTTTCACTAGGGGTTTTATCAGGACATACTACTCAGTATAGTCTGCTCAACTGTTTGCTGAGCCGGTGGGAAGGGCTGCCTAATGGTATGTGGGAGCCTTGTCAGGCTATGCCAAACAGGGAAAGCTTTCTAACTTGGTCAGGAAGCATCATGACTAACATCATGAGTTGGTGAATTGGAGCCACCTGTCTGTTTCTTAGGGTCTGATAACTGTGCCATTCAGCGCAGCTTTTCTGAAACTGACCATGAGTCAGAAGGATTGCCCATCTGATTCCCAGGGCCTCTATGAATTCAAGCAACTGAGGACTAGCTGCTAGACTTCTTCCTGAGGCCAAGAGCAGGTGGGCAGTTCTCTTTGGCTGCTCCTACTATAGCCTAAGGGTAGTTATAGAGCCACTTGACATTTTCCTCAGAGCCTCTGAAAATAGCAAACCCTGTTTTGATTCTGAGTTGATCTCAAGAGATGGCATGATAGATGTTGTATGGTTATATCACTTCTTTGTGTTTTGAAGGGATGAAATTGATACAGGACTTTGTTCTGTACTCTAGGCAGGTCTTGAACTCACTATGTAGCCTAGGTTGGGCTCAAATTTGTGATTCTCCTGCCTCAGCTTCCTGAGTGCTGGGATCATGAACCTGCATCTCCATATCTGGCTTAGAACTAGCAATTTACAGATGGTAGATGCCCCTGTCAGCCTTTTCCCTTTTTCTTTCTGTACTGGAGGACTGAACCCACAGGCTTTGCACTGACATACATCCCCAGGCTCTTTAATTTTTGAGACTGGATATTGCTAAGTCACTAAATTGTGAAGGCTGTGTTTGAATTTGTGATTCACCTGCCTCAGCCTCTCAGAGTGCTTAAATAACAGGCATGAGCCACTCACACATGGCTAGATTGCTTTTCACTAGGCAGTCATGAATCTCCATGCTCTGCGATGTCCCCTACACCCCTGTCACTACCAGCGTGGCACTCTGATGCTCTGCCTCAAATGTGAGTAAATTAACTGCTGTTTTTTTTTCATTGTTTCCGTCCTTTGCTTTAGAGGTCCAAACACCAGACTGCTCTGGTCAACCACCAAGCTGATATGACCATCTGGAGGCCTAAATATTGATGCAATGATTTGTGCACTTTACACCTTAAGCAATATCAAAATATTCTGCCTTACTTTAAACAGTAGTGAGATAAGAGCCTAAGAGGAGGCATGAGCATTAATAGATTGAATATGTTATATGCACCTTGCATTGTCCAGGAAGTGGCAAATGTAATGAATCATAATACAACCTAAATGCAACAAGAAATCTCTAATGCAAGAACTCAATTAATTATTTGGGGGCTCAGTACACTTGTAAATTTTCAGAAAGTATTGATACCAAAGGGCTTGTTTTTCAGCTTGTATTAGACATTGAAACTAAGAAATGTTAATTCATTTAAAAATAACAAGTCAGGGGAGAACCAGAGAAAGGCCCCAGAGATCCAGCCATGGCCATGGCGGAACCCAGGAGCCTGCACAAAGAAGCAATTCACCCGCCCTCTTGGTAAGAACCTTCCTCTGGCGTGAGCCAGGAGGAGACCCAGTAGTGTCTTTTGAACCTTCCAGTGCGCGGGTTTGGAATCAAACATCGCAACCCCCTCCAAACACCCCCCCCAACATTAGCAGCTGGGGACAGAGGTCTGAGCATCTCTTGGCAGCATGACTGTATGAAACATAACAAATATAGGGGGTCTCCTCTATCTTCTCTTTGAAAGCAAGTGCTATTTTCAGTTTTGTTTCATTATGATTATTTGTTCTGCTCTATTCAATATTCTCTTTTGATTGATTTTATAATGGTCTGTCTTTGGTTTGATTTTGCTATACTTAATTAATTAGACAACTATTGTGAAGATAATGAGATATACAGTGGTATCTATTACTGTTATCCGGGTAACATGCTGTGAAGTTCTGTATCAAATTCACTGCACTGTCTCAATTGACTTTGTTCTGTCTTGTTTTGTTTTATTTCTACTACCTTCAAAAAAAAAACCAGAATTATATAAGGTGATTAAAAAGGAAATAACAACAAAACATATCAGTAAGGTACTGAGCGAGCTGAAACATGGTATAACTAAACAGATAATGGACTTAAAAAGCAAAAGGAAGAAAAGAAAGTGCTCTAAAGGATATAACTGCATGTATGTTTAAGTGTGTAGGATTGATAACCATATTACTAAATTTTTGTTGGATCGTTGAACAGAACTGTTTGCAGCTTCACTGTTTGAATGTCTACTTTGTATGCTTTAATTTTGTAACATGAACAACTATTTCTAAAAGGACAATATGTAATTAATCAACTAGTGATTTCTTACTGATTTTTAAATTCTGTATTTCCATCCTTTTTTCTATTTCGCTTTTTTTCTCCTTAAATAAAATTTTTTAAAAAATTAAAAAAATAATTCAGGCATGGTGGCTCACTCCTGCAATCCCAGCACTCAGGAGGCTGAGACAGGAGAATTGCCACATGTTCGAGGCCAGCCTGGGTTAAATAGTGAGTGTAAAACCAGCCTGGAATACATAGCAAGATCCTATCTTAAAAAACCAAAATATACATACAAAAATAGAAAAACTAACAATGAACCCGTTGTGTTAGTCAAAATTAAATGTTTTTGAAAACTACATTTTCTAAAATAAAAACATGCTGAAAACAGTGGTGGTATTTTAAAATATTACAAATCTTTAACATCTACATTCATAGGATTCTCACTTGATGATGCAATCATTTGCATTCAGTCTTTTATCACAGACAAAAGAATATATATAAAAAAGTCTTTTATTACAGACAAAAGAATATATATAAAAAAGATCTGACCACATGCAAAGATGCAGTTAGGTAAAGGATTATTTTGTTGGGAGCAGCTGTGCTAGCGATCATTTTCACACGTGTGGAGCTGAGGGCACAAAGTGCCCAGGGAACACACTGAGGGCACAGAGCACCCCAGGTGAACAGGTGTTCCAGCCCTGAGGACATGGGGCATGAGAGGTGAGCTAGCTAAGCAAAGGGGTGGCACATAACAAGTATATAAATAAACACATTGCGGTGGTGTCCTTCCTTTCCTTGTATCCAGAGACAGGGCTCCACCTGACCTCAGCTTTCTGTATATTGTCTCTTAGAATTATTTATCCATTCTCTCACCATCCTTTTCCCTGCTCTCCCAACTGCAGAACTCTGAGAGCTGCGCAAGACATGATAGTCTTTAATGTTTCTCTTCCCACAACTGGGTAAACTCCTTTGATACTGCACCAAAGGTACTTTTGCATGTTAGGCAAGTACTATACCAGGGAGCTATAACCCCAACCCATAAGGTAGTATTTTTAAAGTTTTTTTACATCATGGAATTTCAAACCATAACAATAAACTTTGCATGTTATGTTACAATTTGGTTTGCTTATTGTTTCAATGTTTTTAACCCATGTATGATTTACGACATGTTAAATGCATGTACCAACTTTCCAAAATAAACCCCATCATTATGTAGTATTAACGCATGCTAATAGAATATAATAAAAGAGAACTGTGGAATACACCTAAAAATGAATACTCTTAAGTGAAATTGGTTCCCCAATTCCCGTAAAGTACATGTTGGTAAAGAATATGATGACTAACTGCTACAGTACTATGGCCCTTCCTTGGTTCTTGCTTAGGCACCAGCAGTTTTACAACCATTTCTTTTGCACTGTAAGTGAAAATGTCTACCAAATAAAAAAGGAAAATGACTTTCTGCTGTTATTATCAAAATAATCTTGACCCCATGGATCACCTAAATGAGTCTCCTGAGATCTGTAGCCCATACTTTGATTGTCACCAGTCTAGAGTAACTATTAAAGTAATAATAAAAGAATGTATACTAACAAGGTGATAAGAATGGAAAGAGAGGATAAAATAAGTACTAAGACAAAAAAAGAGAAAAATAAGCATGCCTAGATAGTAAAATTATAGGTTTAAACCCATAATATAAGTTCATCCCTTGGTCTTCCATGGAAGTCTGTGCTAGCAAAGACTCCTAATCATTCTCCCTATGTTATCAGACAGACATAAAGTCAAGAGAAACCACAGATTATCCTTCATCTGGGACACCTGCTTCAAGTGAGCTGAATGAATGAGGGAAACTAAGATCATTGCTTAAAGTCATTTGAACAGGTTTAGAAAGGAATGTTCTGAAAAATAAACAGCCTGTACTTTGTTAAATGAAGAAGGCAATTCACATTAATTTACTTGGGACTGGAAAGTCACCCTGCAGATGAAGATCTAAGGTACATGCAGAATATGTCAAAGAAAGAAAAATCATTCCAGTATATAGCATCTCAAGTTCCAAGAGAATCTCTTGATTGGCATATTCATTTGCTTTCTATTTTAAAGCAAATGCAAGGACACACAGGAGGAGGTAAGGAAGCGTCCTCTAAATTCCCTTTCCCTGAAGACAAACTGTCTAGTTCACTGGGCTACCCTGTGCTGGAATTCATCACTACTATCTTCACCGTCCAGCTCCATTGCACAGATGTGTTCTATCTCATTGATTGGTTGTCCATCAAATCTGAGTCTAATTTATCTCATTGACAGGCTGTGTCGCTCACAATATGCCTTCATTAGTTTGCTGAGAGATGCTTGTCAATTTATTTTGAGCTGAATAACAGATCCCTCATAGAATTATACCATAGTAAAGTCAAAAGTGACCTTTGCAGTCTTTTCTTCTAATCCTCTACCTAGTAGAGAAATCTTCTGTACAGTTTCCCATTCCTAAGGGTCATTCAGCAGGTCTTTAACTCTGTAACAGGCGGCTAATTTGTGAAACAGGTGATTTCAGTTACAAGCTGCTGTATTTCTTAGTAAGATCCTTATAATCAACAAGGATTCCTTAGAACTTTCTTCGTACTTGTGGATCCCATACTGATTGTCTATATCTTCACAGATCAAAAATATTCTTTTTTTTCTAGATGACTAGCTACAGTGTGATTTTTGTAGTAATACTCTGTTTTTCATCCTTCATGCAGATTTTTGTTGGAAAACTGGGCATGCATACCTTTTGTAGGTGAGCTTAAAGAGTCTGGGGTAGAGAGTGAGGAAGACACATTTGCATGTTTTAAGTGTTACTTTAGAGGACATAGGTTAATGACTAACACCCACCCTCTCCCTTCCTATTTTATAAAAGGCTTATAATTATGCCCATAACTCAACATCCAATCATAGAAACTCAACCAACCCAGGGGAAGTAAACTTGTCCTTAGTTGTATGAATGTATCTTGATTATCTCAACCCAGGAATCAAAAAAAAAACCGTGCTGGTTGAATGGCTTGGAAAATTAAGTTAATGAATGCATGATAAATACTAACAACTATTACAGATACAATGGAGGATGTGTGGCCTTGCTCAAAATCAAAGCAAAGGTCAGTAATTTTTATTTTACAATTAAGAGAAAGAGAAAACTTCTGTTACCGAATGTAAACAAGAAGGTGTATTTTCCCCTTGGATTTTGGCAGTCATCTTCCATGAAGCCAGTCTGAGACCAAAGTGTACTTGAGAAGAGGAAGGCTGAGTGGAAAGAGTTAGGCAGGAATAGAAATGGGAACTTGATTGCACCATTCCCAAAGGCCACACTATTTTTGAACATCTAGCTATGTAAAACAAAAATTATTATCCAAGTGTTACCAATTTGGGTGCTGACGGGCATCTAGGCTATTTCCAGAGCTTAGCTATTTGAAATTGTGCTGCTATACACATGGCTTCTCTTTTATGAGAGACTTGAAACACAAACCAATAATTGAATAAAATAAAGCATAGATGGTAGGGAAAAGAAGGCACACTTTTTGAGCTAAGGAAGAAGATCAGGGAGAGTGGCAGGTAAGCAGGGACATGGATTAAAAATAATCAACATCTGTTCAATGAATGTACTAACTCCTCAAAATGATCATTACTTTTTGTACTGGAAACATACTAGCTTTTAAAGATAAAAATTATTATTTATTTATTTGGCTTCTCTGTTACTTGCAGCCCAAGCTGTACTAGTAAAATCATCTTACCCCCCCCAGGTAAAATGTCTGAGCTTTATAAAGAACTGTTTTTACTTCATTATACTGGGCAAGTGGACTAGAAATTGAGGTAAAGGGGATGGGGCCTTTGTTAACAGAGACAAGAAGAAAACATTGTAAATTTGGACTTTGGCTATAACTCTAGATAACTTTCTTTAGTGCAGTGGTGAGGAAGGAGATTAATATTTGTTGATTACCAGTTATGTGCCATGCACTCAGAGGCAACCTTTGAAGCAAGTACAGGTTGTCAGTGTGGTCAGCAAGGCTCTCTAAGATTACATCATTTGACATGGATCACACAGCTAGTAGGCACTAGAGTCAAATCTAATCTCAATCACCTTGACTCCAGATTCAGTGCTCTTTCAATTACATTCCTGGCAGACAATTCTTCCCAAACAGTTCTAGTTCCAAGAGAACTAGACCAAAGTCTTAGACCAAGACCAAGTTTCTGCACTGGTGCATTCTGTAGTGGTTTGAAAGCATGTACTGTGTACTCATGCAGACATTGGCTCAAATGCTGTCATCATTTATTCAGCTCTAATTTTATAAAGTTCTTCTTTGGACCAAAGCAAATCTCCACCATTCACTATCTTTTTGAATTTGTGTGAGTTGTCATTTCTGAGTTTTGATTGTTCTCCTTTGTGAAATGAAAATAATTACTTCACAGTACTATTGTGAGAATGAATAACAAAACATCAACAGGGAACCTGGAATATAGTAGGTACCGTGTGAATCAAATGGGAGGTAGTGGGAGTGGTCTGGTGTGGAATGGAGAAGTTTTTGGAATGATTTTGTCTAGTGTGTTTAGATCATGTTGATATTCACGGTTTTGGTTAGCATTATTTATTTTGCATTCTATAGACACAGTTTGTGCCTTTATTGCCAGCATCGGGGACAGACAACTCTTAAAGCACTGTTTTGATAAGATTCGAAATATGTGCTATCTAGTATTATTTTTAAGGCCAAATTAGGAAGTACTTTACAGTAAGTACAGGAACGGTGAACAAACAGTGTTTACAGTTTGAATTAAAAGGCATTCTTTCTGTTAGACATGGTGGCATACACCTGTAATCCCAGCTCTTTGGGAGGCTAAGGCAGTAGGGTCACAAGTCTGAAGTGAGCTCAGCAATTTAGCAAGAACTTGTTTCAAAATAAATCTTAAAAATATGCTGGGGATGTAGCTCAGTGGTAGAGAGTGGTCTAGCTTGAGTGAAACTCTGGGGTCACTCCCTAGCACTGCAACAAAACAGAACAGTTTCATTCCACTGGGCCTAGCCTTTGATTTGGATTATTAGCAGTATTTTTAAAAATAAAAATTATATAACTAGTGAGGCAGAAAATGCAGTGTATTAAAAGAATATTAGTGTCTCTCCAAACCATGGAAAAAGGAGATATTTGTTGAGCATCTTTAATACTTAAAGCACATCCTTTTACTCGTTTTATACAGTGGCAGCCCCATTGTATAGAACATAAGAATAGTCAAGGGGACTTACATGGGAAGGGGTGGGTAAGAAGAACTTTACACATTTACAAGGTCATTGACTCTCATTATAACCACGTAGGAAGTAATGGTTGTGGTAAGCATATTTGATCAATTTTGCTGAAGAACATATTTGTAGTTGAAGCTTAAGACCTTGGCAATTGAGACAAGAAATTTTTCCACTCTCTCATTTTTCAAGGTAGATGAGGGCTATTAGTTTGTTTGAAGCCAAGAACTATGTGCACAAATTATACACTAATTAGAGCCAGTATGTTTCTAATACATGTTCACTGGGATAAATAGGCCTATGAATCAAGAGTAGGTATTTCTGGAGAACAGGAAGTCATGAAGAAATTGGAGACCAGAGAGAGGAGAAACTGGTAGAACACTGAGTTTCTTTCATGAAAGATTTATTCTAGAGGCAAAATGTCTCAGTAGTGAATGGCTCTGGCATTTTTCCTGTAAGTTATCAGGCCTTTCCTTACACCACACCATTAGCATCATATAAAAACATGCCTCTGATGCCCAGACATTTTTCATTCTATCCTAAATTACCTATCTGAATCCACTTTGGTCTCTGATTGCCAACTTACTCCTGATCATCTTGGTTTCTCACCTTGTGACTTATGTTTCCCCATAAAATTTCATCAACGCCTAATTTAAGCACTCCTTGTTCAACTCTGGCCATTATATTCCTAGTTTTCCCATATTTTGTATTCTCTATCATTGGATTTTAAACACACACACAAAAAAATTACTGGTAGTGAAGGCTATCTTTGAAAGATAAAGGCAAAATCCACAAAGAATCATGAAAAATACATATCAATAACCTCTAGAAACCTAGAGATACAGTGAAATCTTTTGTCGAGTTTGATTTCAAAATCACATATACAATATCACATGATCTTCAAATGGAGATAATTTTACTTCTTTCTTTTCAATCTGGATTCATTTTACTTTTTCTTGCTTAATTCAGTTGAGTAGAATCTCTGTTATAATGTTAAATAGAAGTGATGAAACAAGACATTTCTATCTTGTTCCTGATTTTACAGGGAAAGCTTGCAGTCTTTTGGGATTTAAGTGTAATGTTATATGTGGGGTTTTTGAAGATGCTCTCTTTATATTGAAAAGATGCCCTACTTTGTTGAGTTTTTTAAATCATGGCAGTGGGCTGCACTTTTTCAAAGTTTTCCTGGGACCATTGAGATAGTCATAAATTTTTTGTCCACTATTTAGTTGATATGATGTAAATTCTGGTTTGAATAATTCACTGATTGAATTTCTATCTATATAACCAACCTTATATTCCTGGTTTAAATCCACAACAGTCGTTATATATAACCAACATATAGGTTGCTATATTTGGTTTGCTAATATATTGTTGAGAACTTCTGCATCTATATTCATAAGGATATTGGTTTGTGGTGGTAGTGGAGTGTGTGTGTGTGTGTGTGTGTGTGATATCTTCTTCTCATTTTGGTATTGGGGTAATGCCAACCCCATGTAATCAACTAATAATTGTTCTGTCTTCTATTTTTTGGGAATGTTTGTGAAGGATTGGTGTTGATTCTTTTTTTAAATGTTTGGCATAACTCCTTAATGAAGGCTTCTGGGACTGGAATTTTCTTTGTGAGTTTTTTCATTACTAATTTAGCCTCTTTACTTGATGTAGGTGTATGCGGCTGTAGTATTTTTGGAGTCAGTTGCAGTATGTTTGTGTCTAAGAATTTATCTGTTTCTTCTAAATTATTTAATTTTTTAGCATAGATTTTTATAGCATTTCTTATTCATATATTTATTTTTGAGTCATTAGTAATGTCTTTTATTTGTATTAGTAATTCAAGACCTGTGTTTTTTACTCAATCTAGGTAAAGTTTTAACAATTTTGTTGGTAATTTTTTTATAAACTAACTTTCAGTTCCATTTATTTTTGTTTTTTATGTCCTTCATTTATGTCTGCTCTGATCTTCATTAATTCTTTTCTTATTATTTTTCTTTTTTTGGTTCCTTTGTATTTAGTTTGATCCTATCTAATTTGTCAAGTTAGAAGCATAAGTTACCCATTCGAGTCATTTGAAACTATACATTTTTTGACCACTGGATTAGTTACACTCCATAGATTCTGATATGCTGTGTCTTAATGTGTATTCAGCTGAAAACACTTTCTAAATTTTCACCATTTCTTCTTTGACCTGTTATTTGGTAGTGTGTTGTTTAATTTCAACATACCTGGGAATTTCTCCCATTTTTTTCTATTATTTACTTGCAATTTCATCCCATTGTAGTTGGTGAACATATTTGTATCATTGCAAATGCAGAGTGACACCCCCTCCCATCAGGTGGACACTAGTGCCTGGTGATAGCTGCTGGTCTTCTCATCTTACCCATCTCTGGAAGGATCTCAAGCTAAAACGCTAAAAACAAGCTGAGGCAGAAGTGATTAGGGCCACTTTTATCAGCTTCTGGCACCTGGTTTATAACTTACACCCTATGAGTGAAGCTGCATGGGGAAAGAAAGATCTAGTACTTTCTGCCATGTCTGTCTGGAACACAGTTTCTACCACACAGTATTGTAAGGAATGAGAATCGCTGGTGGCTTGTTCCTCCTGGGTGAAATTCCATCTCCAGCATGAAAGTGAAAGGATTCAATTTTCCTGGTTTCACATGCCCAGAGTAGACCTTTCATTACATAGATCTAGGAGAAAGGTGAGGGTAATAGAGTGGGCTGTGGCTCAAATTCCACAGGCTCTCATGGTTCCTAGTTAGATTTAGACTATTTGCTCGAATGAAAGGTTTCCCTTTTTCTGTATGCCCTTTCACTATTTTCCAGGGACCTTTAAAGATTGATTTTAAAAATAATTTTATCAGTTAAATTATCATTTGCTTAGGGAGAGGATAAGCTGGACTCCTTACAGTGTGATTCCAGAAGTCCTGTCTCTCATATCACACTGTTGTATACATAAACTTCTCCAGAAACTTCTTTTGCTTGTCACCTTCCCTGACTTATGCAAAACTGATGTAGTTAAGGCTTTCCCAACAATCTAGGCTTCTTTAAAATGGTTTAGAAATTCATGGATCAGGCGGTACAGATGATTATTGCAAAGAACGGCTGTGTTGACTCAGTGATAGTCTTAAAATATTCCGTTGTATTTTTGCTCTTGACATAAATCTCCAAGGCACTCCTTTAGAAGGTGAGAGCATAAACTATTTTAGCACAAACTGATGTCTATGATTATGCAAAACCTGGAAAGAGAATATACTTGTTTGGGAAGGCTGAATACTTTGAGTACCTGGTCTATCGTAGAGCTTCATCCACACGTTTTAACAATTACTGCATTTACTGCCAAGAATTGCCTTACATGACCTTGTGCCTAGTTGCCCAGAGAAATTTGTGATGGATTTGGAAATGTTTTTGGACATGATGAACAGGAAATTCTACTCCATTATGAACAGGACTGATCAAGTTGGTGCCCAATGTCTGTTTTCCTGCCAAACGCATAGAGCGCCTACAGGGATCACACTTCTGCTAGCTTGTTAACTTTAGGTCACTGAGCACTTCTCTTCCCCTCAAAAGAAAAATGGGCCTATCATGTCTGATGCAGGTACCATTGTCTGTGTACATGCAGACCATGTGAGTGAATAAACTTCAGTGACATTTCTTGCCTTGGTAATCCCTTTTCAAGATGTCTCATGATTCTAATAAAGTGACCATGAGGAACTACAGTGGGAGATTCCCATGTAAATCATAAATTTTCACCACTCACTGGGATTCAACCTACAGTACTGCAAAATGTACTTCCTTATCATTCCCCGGGCCACAAAATACAGAGCTTCTTTCAACGTGTGTACTTTTCAAAGGTAAGATTCGGAAGAAAATTCTGCCCAATTATTTATACATTATTTGCTTCTGCCCAGTGAATTAATGATAAACGGAATTGTTGATCCTCAATGGCTAATATTCAACAAGCCACTTTGAAAAAAATCAGTTGAGTACAAGTGATTCCAAAATAGAATTTGTCCCACTCTTTTCTCTTTCTCCCTTTCACTGCCTTACTCATAGATTGGTAAGCCATGCAAGCAGTTAGCTGCTACATGTATAAGCAGATATGTGTAAGCATATGTGAGGCAGGCCTTACAGCATGCTCTGTATATAGAAACTTAGTATCTCTCCCATTTCTCTCCCACACACCTACACCCCTACACACACACATGCACACGCACACACACACACACACATGGGGTGTGGCTTCTTCTCCAGATTTCTCTGGATCACTGGCATGGGGCCTCAGGGTGTAGTTTCTTCCAATAAATCCATTTGTTCACAGGTTTGGTTGAACTCTGATATTTCTTTGCTGATTTTGAGTCTCGTTGATCTGTCTCTCTGTGACAATAGGGTGTTGACTTTCCCGGTTACAACTGTGTTATTGCTTATTTGATTTTTCATGTTCGCCAATAACTGTTCCATATAGTTGAGTGCTTCTACACTAAGTACACATATATTTATGATTGTTATGGCATTTGTGTTGTCTATAGCTTTCTCATTTACCCCAATAAATTTTCTGTTATTCTTTTTTGCTTTTCTCTTGCAGCTACTGGATTGATTTTTCATATCTTGCTATTTTTAAGATATCTTTCTTTTCATGATCACTAGCTGCAAGTCTGAATTCGAGATCTAAAATTCTATCCTTTCCTTCATTCAGTCTGTTGCATCTATTTTCAGTGGAGGTTTTGATCTCTTGGATCTCTGTTTGTATCTGTTTTATAGACACCATTTCTCTCCTACATTGGACATTTTTTTCCTTTGTATTTTTTCTAAGCTCATCTATTGTATTTGTGTGTTCTCTAATATCTTTGATTTTAAGTATCATTTCCTTTTGTACCTGAAAGATCATTTTCTCTATACCTTTTGCCACTTGGTTTTTCACTTAGGTTGTTATCATTTCAGAAAGTTCCCGTATTTGACTTTCAACTTCATCCATTTCGTTGAGTTCCAGGACTGTCTTAGGTAGGCTGGTGGTCTGGGGCCACATGCTGCCTCTGCGTCTTGCCATTCTCCACCTTCTCTTTTTTCTTTTATTTTATCTTCTATGTTGATGCCTACCAGCCTCCCATGACATATAGATCTACCACCAGCATTGAGACCTCTCTCAAGCAGGAAAAGAGATGTCCATTCCTCAGGGATGTCCTCAAGATGTAGTTGGTTCTTTATAGCTATCCCAAGAACCTACCTTCCTCTGGTGTTTACAGTTCTGTGATAATGTCCATGTTACATCGCAGAGATGTGATGGGTATGGAGCCAACCTCGGCCTATGGTTATGGGGGCTGGGACAGGTCTTCTGTTGGTGGAGTTCTCCAGTGTCCTATCTCTGTCTCATCACTGCTGCTTCAGACACTTCCATGTTACTGGTCTCTATAATTACTTTGCTGTCCAAAAATATGTGAATCTCTGTGTACAAGGCTGTTGTCCTAGGTCTTGGGGTTCCCATTAATCTATTATTCTTTCAGCCAGCCCCACCATCTGGTAGGGTAATGGAGGAGGCCTGGAGCACCAGTTCACTGTCTTTCAGCTGGCCCCACCATCCAGAATTTAATGGAGGGGCACAGAGTGTGAACTCACTGTATGCTAGCCATCCCACCCTCCAGGACACAATGGAGTCCTGGATTATGAACTCATGGTCTTCCAGCAGGTCCTGCTATCAAGGATTTAATGGAGGAGGTCTGGAGCACAAACTCATTGTCTTCTGGACAACCCACCCTCCAAGATGTAATGGTGATGTGTGTTGCATAAGCTCACTGTCTTTCAGCTGGCGCCATCATCTGGGATATAATTGTGTCTCTCTTTCTTGCAGTGTTGGGATAGAACCCAAGATCTCAAGCAAGTTAAACACATAGTATACCACTGACCTAAACCCCCCAGATCATCATTTAATTTTTATAGCAACCTATCTGCTATCCAAATAAGAGACAGAAATGGGCAAAACTAAGAAACAATGACTGAAACAAAGCATGGATGCCAAGGTCAAGGTGGGTCCATTAGCCAAGAGGGCCCAGAGAATAGAACATCAAGCCACAGAGGATTGATCACTAACAGGTCTTGAAGCCTAGTGAAACTTTAGACAAAAGGTTGATATTTAGAATATATATATATATATATATATATATATATATATATATATTCTGTGGCAGTGATACACAACAGAACTTTCTGAGGTGAAGGAAATACTCCATATCTACGCTATTCAATATGACTGCCCCTGGCTAAATGAAGCTACTGAGTACTTGGGTTGTGGCTAGCATGACTGAGGATCAGAAGTTTGAATTTTGCTTCATATTTACTTTATTTAAATACTCACCCATGACTGGTGACTATCATGTTGAATAATGTACTCTTTCTTAAGGAAATGCTGATGGGATCCCCAGGATCACTAAGATTTGGGGATATGACTAGGGAAATCACTGATGTATTAAAATTTGTAATACCAGGTAATTATTTTGATCATTTCTTTTGCTTTTCCATGTTTTTAAGATAATTGCCACCCTCCAAACCACTACCACCCTAAAGCTCATTCATAAATTTATGTTTAATTTATCCTGACTTTTCACCTAACACATCCCCAAAGAGTAGTAGACAAATTTGACACATTTGTAGGAAAATGAATACATGTAGAAAATATAATGTTGAGTGAAATAGCCAGATGCACAACCTTAAATATCACATGGTATCTCTCACTTGAGTGAGGCAAAGGATAAAGAGAATAATAAGGGATGGATAGAAGGGTAAAAGTGGATGGATCTATTGCAATAGGGAATGGGTCCAAGGGAACAAGGGCGAGAGATGAAGAGGAAGGGAAGGGGAAATAAGTAGAATAAATATATGCCATGTTCAGGAACTTAATAACTTCAACTAGTGAAAACATGATATGCTATAAGATGAGCTAAGATTAATAATATCAACAAAAGTGAAAAATGGGATAGGGGAACTAGAGGGGGAAAAAAGAAACAACCTCTAGTACGCACATGTAACTACTCCCCAAGATGACTGTAAACTGCAATAACTGCAAACATGTACTAATAAAATGCTAAAAATATTTTAATAAGAGTGGTAGAATGTTTTCATGGTCAAGGTATTCTAACAGCTATATTCTCTGCTTATCTTCTCCTCTAAATTAGCTCACCATGACCTGTCTGGTCTACACAGATGGATGTAACCAACAGGGAAGTGTTAATGCTTTTTGTAAAAGGATCTCTGAAGACTTTGGCCTGTGTGTATACACTCTGTAGAAGTTGTTTCCAGTTACAATCAACTACCCTGTACAGGAATAGGAATTGTTGGTTCTAAAGATAGGAGGAATCATGTCCAGGAGTCTCAGCACTGGTGACCACAAAATCAGAAGACAGCAGCCTGGAAAACATCCAGATAACTTAGAAGTTCAGCCAGTGCCAGATGTGCTAGACCCCATGTTTGGAAACCCCACAGCTGCTTTTATTCTGTACAGCATGCTTTCCCTTCCTTTTGGTAGATCACCAGCTGTCCCTATGTGCCTCAACTCAAGTTACAACAGCAGAGTTCACTTGAACTCCAGGAAACTGATACCCCTCAACAACTCCATAGCAAATTCCTGAAGAGATGACCTCAGTTACAAACCGTCTCACTTAAAGTAGACATATTGGGCCTACTTAGAACAAAACTGTAAACAGATTTCATTGCATGTGTAAATGGAATAACTTGAGAAGGGACTTTTCATAGTCGATATCTGGGGCTCTGGTTCACAGGGTGTAACTAGAAGCATAGCCACCTCCCCAGGGTTATTTGGAGAGCAGTCCTTTAGGCAGCTAAGTGGCAGGTGTGATCTCAGTGACAGCTGCCTTTAAAATACACTGCCTACAAGGCTATATGCACGCTATTTAGAATTTAGCTCAATGCTCCTCTTTGTTCTCCACAGAAAGGCTTAAAAGTTTCCCATGTTGCACTGGACATGTTCTTCCATGTTAAAACTTGGCAGTCATTAAAGCAGTCCTCGGAGGTGTTCTTGGTTCTTCAGTTGTTAGTGCACCAACTGTCATACATAGAACTATTATGGGCATCCATTATGTATGTGGTGAAGTGGGAGGGGCCTGACTACCAATATTTTCCTTATGTAAGAATCAAATTTGAGGGGCACTGTCACTAGGATATGAGGCAGAAGAGGGATTGGTAGGATCAGAGAGTAGATTTATTCTGAGCTATATTGGAATAGCTGTCCTCTTGTGCATAAAATATGGTTTCTACTCATTCCAGAAGCACCAATGTAAAATTAGAATGCTATGGAAAAAGTGTGTCCCCTAATTAGCATGATTAGAAACATAATATGATTTGGGACACAATTATGCCATGGTCTGTGTTTTAGGCTAACTTGGAATATAGTACACTCTGTACAATGTGCCATACCCTTGTGTAACCTGTAGAAAGATATGGAGTGCATTTGTGCATGCAACATGGCATCAGTTAAACACATGATCTGATAAGCACTTTCTGTGTAGGATGCTTTCAGTAGTTATACCAACATGGTCATGTTTGAGAGATAATTTTTGCCACTGACATAAATCTAGAGATATCTGGTTGAGTAGTGGGTCCCAAAGCAGGCAGGATTCTCCATAAACATGACTTCAGTGTTTGCTAGTGTGGTTAGTGGAAATGAGCCATGACTTGCACTTAGGAACATAGGATAAAGCATGTATGTAATAGAACCATTAGGCAACACCCTTAGATGACATTAAACTGGTACAGATGAGGGGCTGGAAGAATTCAGAAAATAGTAGTTGATTTAATTTGGGAGCTTTTACATTGTTGGGACAACCTGACACAAAATTATTATTTGGCGTATTATTCAGATTATTCAGAAAGTCACATGTCAGAGGTCACATCCTATCTCTTGATCCACTCTGCCTGTGTTTGTTTTTATTAGTGAATCGAGGCTATCCATGTTAGCGATTATGGCCCACCTTCCCTGTCTCAAGTCTGCCATGCTATTTTTCTACCGTTGGTTGTCTACTTTCCCCCTTCATTCCACTGCCTGCCACAGTCAGTGAGCCCCCTCTGCAACTGTTTCTGAAACCATGCTCTTTATTCTATCTTTCTAGAATGGACTTCAGTATTTTTTGTAGGGTTAGATTGGTGGTCATGAACTCCCCCAATTCCTCTTTGTCATGGAAGCATCTTGTTTCTCCATTAATTTTGAGAGATAGTTTTGCAGGGTACATCAGTGTGGGTTGTAGGTTATTTTCTTTCAGGGCTTGGAATACTTTGCTCTCAGATCTTCTTGATTTGATGGTTTGTGTTGAGAAGTCTGTTGTGATTCTGATGGGTTTTCCTTTATAGGTGGTCTGTTTCTTTTCACTGATAGCTTTTAATAATCTGTTTTTGTGTTGAATTTCTGGGATCTTAATTATTATATGTCTGCATGTAGATCTATTTTGATTATAGATGGCTGGAATTTTGTATGCCTCATATATCTTAATATCATTTCCTTTTCCTATGCTTGAGAAGTTTTCTTTATTTATTTCTATAAATAGTCTTTGTATTTCCTTTGTGTTTACCTCTGCTTCTTCACTCACATTTTTTATTCTTAAGTTATACATCCTCTTATCATCTTCTCACCTTTGTATAGTTACTTCTGGGATCCTTGTTATTTTTAGGAGATCTTTCCTTTTGCAATCACACATTGCAAACCTGTCTTCAAGGATTCATAGTCTATATTTAGTTTCTTTCAAGCAATTTTGCCAGCTTTCAATGGAATTTTTAATTTCCTGGTAATCTTTTTTAAGCTGTTCCATGTATTCTAGATTTTTTTTATATTCTTCATTAAAGGTTTCTCTCCTTTTCCTATG
Organism: Dolichotis patagonum; assembly: GCA_004027295.1. Lineage (NCBI taxonomy): Eukaryota > Metazoa > Chordata > Mammalia > Rodentia > Caviidae > Dolichotis > Dolichotis patagonum. The sequence continues at coordinate 19,348 of PVJX010032589.1, forward strand.
CCCCTCCATTCTTCCATCTCTGTCTTCTTGAGAGGTGCTTAGAATTTCTTTTTTTTTTATAGGTAAATTTTTTTTATTTAAAAGAGAATAAAAAGGGGGGGCAGTACAGAGCAGATCAGAACAGGACAACATAGGCAACACAGTACTTTACATTAAGTCAACTGGACATCAACAGTATCTAACACCATATCTCTTACTCTGCTATAGTTGAGCATAGTTTCAATTACAATAATATCAAACATAACACAATAGTATAAAGCCATGCGTATAGTGAAAGAATTCCAGGGCGTTCTGAACCGAATAACAGAAAATGATCAATGGGTATTAAAATATCTCATTTTTGATAAAAAAGAAAAAAATTTGTTTGAACTATAACACATATTCAAATTCCAATAAGACACAATGTGGTAGACAGAACCATTGGTAATAGAACAAAAAAAGCATGGTAGGACTTCTAAGAAGGATAATATTAAATCAGCAATAGCTGTCATAATGTTTTCTTCAAAACAGCTGTTCACATCATCACATATGATATACTCAAACAAAACAGGATAACGCCATTCCAACTGATGATTGAAAACTTTGAAAGACTTCGAAGCTATGAGATGGGGCCTCATGCTTACCATAAAGTCTTATATACTCTTATCAAATCTCATATTAGGGAGATTATATGGTATTTACCCTTGTGAGTTTGATTTATTTCACTTAAGAGAATGGTCTCAAGTCGTGTCCATTTATTTATAAATATCTCGATGTGATCATTCCTTATAGCTGAGTAGTACTCCATTGTATAAAAATGCCACAACTTTTTTATCCATTCCTCAGTTGATGAGCACTTAGGTTGTTTCCAAGATCTGGCTATTACAAATTGTGCTGCTATAAACATGGGTGCACATATATCACTGTGGTATGATGTTTTCAGTTCTTCTGGGAATATGCCTAGAAGCGGAATAGCTGGGTCAAA